>OX578133.1:88168500-88233500 GCA_951213105.1 Amaurobius ferox
TGTAGACGAACAAGAAAGATAAAAATAAAAAATAAACATGTCATATTTTATAATGAAATGTTATAATTATATTACTTTTTCTTAAAGAATTCAGTAACTTTTTTGTTTCAAATTTGAAAAGAAATTTTTTTTTGTTTCAAAGTCCCAACATTTCTTTATAAACATTACATTTATTGAAGTGGAGGTTCGTTGCTGTTTAACATTGCGACAAACCCCTTCAAAAGTGTTCATTCCATCAGTATGTGAAACTCGTAAGTCTCTTGGTGAATCTGCCCAGATATAGTCTGGATGACAGCAGTCTTGGTTGGACATTATTTCGAGATCCGAGTCATTGTCAAATTTAAACTACCTTTCAACATCTTCTTCTGTAATATCACAACAGTTTACTAACGAATATCTGCAGATTATGTGACTGTGAAAATCTCTTATTGCAATGGAAGTTCACTGCTGCTTAGCATTGCGAAGAACCACTCAAAAGTGTTCATTCCATCAGTATGTGAAACTCGTAAGTCTCTTGGGGAATCTGCAGAGATATATTTTCGATAACAGCAGTCTTGGTCGAACCTTATTTCGAGGTGTGAGTTATTGTCAAATTTAAACTATCCTTCCACATCTTCTGTAATATCACTACAGTTTTCCAACGAATATCTGCAGACCGTGTGACGATGGAAATCTCTCATTGGAGAGGAGATTCATTGCTGTTTAACAATGAATCACTTTAACGGTGAACTTCAACTGAACCACTTCAACGGTGTTTATTCTAGCAGTATGTGAAACTCGTAAATCCCTTGTTGAGTCTGCCAAGATATAGTCTCGATAACAGCAGTCTTGGTCGGACATTATTTCGAGATCTGAGTCATTGTCAAATACAAACTTCCCTTCCACATCTTCTTCTGTAATATCACTACAGTTTACCAACAAATATTTGCAGATCATGTGACATTGAAAATCCCTCATTATAGTGGAGGTTCATTGCTGTTTAACATTGCGAAGAATCACTTCAAAAGTGTTCATTTCATCAGTGTGTGAAACTCGTAAGTCTCTTGGTGAATCTGACCAGATATAAATAATTTCGATAACAGCAGTCTTGGTTGGACATTATTTCATTGTCAATTTAAACTAACCTTCCACACATCTTCTTCTGTAATATCACTACAGTTTACCCACGAAAATCTGCAGATCATGTGACGATGAAAATCTCTCATTGTAGTGCAGATTCATTGCTGTTTAACATTGCGAAGAAACACTTTAAAAGTGTTCATTCCATCAGTATGTGAAACTAGTAAGTCTCTTGGTGAATGTGCTCCGATATAAATAGTCTCGGTAACAGCAGTCTTAGTCGAACACTATTTCGAGGTCTGAGTCATTGTCAAATTTAAACAACCCTTCCACATCTTCTTCTGTAATATTACTACAGTTTACTAACGAATATCTGCAGATCATGTGACGATGAAAATCTGCCATTGCAAGTTGCGATCTTTTGAAGGGGTGATTTTTAATTTGATAGATAATTTAAAGTCTACTTAAGCGGAGTGTCAGTTAAACGGAAGCCAATTAAGAGGAGTTTCACTGTTCCCGATCTACTCAAACCATCTTCGTATTTACCCGGGGTACGGACACGTTGAATCTGTAGGTCCGATGTCTTTCCGAGAGGCTGCTGGCAGAGGAAGGAGAGTATGGTCCCCTTGGATTTCTCCCCCCCCCCCCACTGGGTTCTAATTTAAATTGGATGGCATTGTCCCGGTTATCCAAACAGCTATCTTATACCATGGATAAGGAACCTGCGGTGGCCTTCTGTGCATTAAATGCATACTCTTCAAAGAACATTTCTCCTTTTAAGTTGCATATATTAATTATATTTTCCACTAAAGAATTACATTTTGCAGTATAAAAAAAAATCTTGTATTACGCCTTATTGGAGGGCAGTTTACTTTGAAGTTGCCTTCAAACATATAAAGTTTCCCTATCCCTGCCTTACACTTTTGGGTAGGTCGGACGGTTAGGGTCGAAACAAAAGGTTATACACCGTACAGAGTGTGTTCACTGTACCTAAATAAGAATTTTCTTTAGGAAACTGCTATTTATTGCTTTCAATTTCTTGAAACGTTGTGACAAACAAGACGCTGTATTTACACATGCTGTATTTACACACGCTGTATTTACAGACGCTGTATTTAGTACAAGACGCTGTATCAGGTTTTACTCTAACGATGGAAACATGAACCTCTTTGCAATTCAGTGGAATAAGTATTGTTTAGACAGCCAAGAATTGATATTTCACATCGCCGTTATGAGTATTTCATATAACCATTATCTATTATTATTTTTTTTAATTTCATTCATTTCTGCTTATCGCATGAAATTAACTACATTCTATTAAGATGTCTGTATATTCATTGACTGCAATGATGTCAATAGAAGACTCATTTGAAGTTATGAGATATAAAACGAAAATAAAGAAATTAATTATTTTTGAAGATAAAAAAACAGCCATGCAACAAATCTTAAAATTACGTTTAATTAGTTTAATAAAGTACGTTAAACTATTTACAGTATATTAAAGAAGTTTTATATTCATTTACTGTAATGGTATCTGCAAAAAAATGTGCTTGAAATAATTAATATAGGAATTGAAAATAAAGAAATTAACTATTTACGAAGATAAAATAAAAAAATTTTGCTGCAAGTATGAAATAACGCTTATTTTGTTTTATAAAAGTATGGTAAAATGTTTACAGTATATTAAAATGTTTGTATATTTATTGATTGTAATGATATTTATAGAAAAGAGGAACTTGAAATAATAAAATATGCAATAATAGCAAGTAAATTTTCGAAGACAAAAAACAGTCATGCTACAAAAGTCTAACGCTTCATTAGTTTAATAAAGCATTTTAAACTATTTAATTTATATTAAGATGTCTCTGTTTTCATTGACTATAATGAAATCTATTTAAAAAGACACACTTGTGTGAAGTAAATAAGATATAAAACAAAAATGAAAAAAATAATTATTTTCGAAGATAAAAATCAGTCATTCTACAAACATAAAATAGCGTCTTATTTGTTTAGTAAAATGTGCTGTCCTCTTTACAATATATTAAGAATCTTTATATTCTTTGACTGTAATGGTATCTATAGAAAAATATACTCTTGAAGTAATTTAGATATAACAGAAAACAAAGGATTTATTTATTTTCGTAGATGAAAAACTATAATGCAAACATCAAATTAGCGCTTAAATAGTTTAATAAATTATGTTAAACTATTTACAATATATCAAGGTGCTTGTATTTTTATTGACTATAATGATATGCCTTGTAAAAGACACACTAGAGGTAATTAAGATATGAAACGAAAACAAATATTTTTTTCTTATTTTTGAAGATAAAGAAACAGTTATGCTACAAGCATAAAATAACGTATAATTTGTTTAATAAAGTATGTTAAACTTTTTAATGCATAATAAGATGTCTGTATATTCATTAACTGTAATGATATCTATAGAAAAGGCCACATTTGAAGTAAGAATAGAACAGAAAGAAGTAAATTAGATAAAAAAACAGACATGCTACAAACATAAAAATTTGATGTGGGCAACACATGACTTTTCTTATATAATGCAACAAATTTACTCCTTTTACAGTAAAAAAAATAAGGTATAAGATCCACGGTACTGTGTTTTTACCGTTGAATTGTACATTTGACGATTTTCCAGATGACAACATGTAATACTATATTTCAAAGTAGCCAAATAACTTATAGTATTTACCATAACTCTAAATTAACAATGATCAATTTTGATAGTATCCTCAATATGCGATATAGTCCCTATATTAAAATATTTTAATAATTAATTCATGGATTAGGCGTCATTTTTATTAATTTAGCGTTATTTTTGTAATTTTGACGAAATTTTGGTTAATCTGGAGCGAAATATCGCCAAGCTGGCGATACTTTGCTAGATTAGTCGCCAAGTATGCAAATACATCACCAAGTGTTATAGACAAACGGAGAGAAGGGCATTTCTTAAATACTAGAATGTAGTATACCCGTTATATGACGGAAATTAGAATTTGTGAAACATTACTTTCCATTTGGCGTCATTTTTATCAATTTGGCGAAATTTATCTCGCTTTGCAACATTTTAAAATGTCGCCAAGTTGGCGATGTCTTGCCAAACGTTAAGGACAAACGGACGAAGAAATGGGTTATTCTTATAGCCTATTCTTATGTTCTTTCCAAGATATTGAATTTTCATCATTTGGTCGTCATTTCATTGATTCAGCATCAGTTTCATCAATTTGGTGAATTTTTGTCAATTGGGTGACATTTTCGTCAATTTGTCAACATTTAAAAAGTCGCCAAATTGGAGATATTCCGAAAAATTCGTCACCACCTAAAAATTTTATCCAAATGTTACGGACAAAAAAATAGGTTATTCGTATAGTACTCGCAGATTCTTATATTCTTTCCAAGATATTGAATTTTGGTAGATTAGTCGTCATTTTCATTGATTTAGCAACAGTGTTATCAATTTGGCTGCATTTTTTTTAATTTGGCAACATTTAAAAAGTCGCCGAATTGGCGACATTCCTCCAAATTCTGCGCCAAAATTTCGCCAAGCGTTATAGATGCAGAAATAAGTTATTTTTATAACAGATAAATGACTATTGAAGTCCAAATAAGAAAGTATTACCCAAAGTCACTTTTCTTATAAATGGAACAAGCTAGATCCACGAGAATGTCATCAAATTTATTGCATGATATTACATATGAAAAGTGAACACATGTCAAAATAGTTACTATTTTTTATTTTATGTGATTTTTGACACATTAATTAGAAAACTGTGCAATATCTAGAGAACGGTTCATGCCAGCGTTTGCCAAGTTTGTGTCAATCGTTTTCTAATGAAATATTATATAAGAAATGATTACTTACGTAACTCTATTAAAGGTTTTGGTCGAATCGCTCCGTTCATGAGATATCGTCTCCACAGACTCGCTTACACACACACACACACACACACACACACACACACACACACACACACACACATACATCATCTCAAAAACTATTTTGCCATTTTTATCAATTTGGCTAAATTTTCGTTAATTTTGCAACATTTCAAAAAATTTGCGAAGTGGCGACATTCCCATCAAATTTGTCACCAAAATACCGCCAAGTGTTATGGACGGAGAAATAGATTATTCTTATTGTCAATAAATGACTATTGGCATCCAAATACAAAACTATTGCCCACAGTACGCTTTCTCATGAATGGAACGCACTAGATCCATGAGAACGATATCAACAAATTTATCGCATTATATTACATATGAAAAGTAAACATATTTCACAATAGTTAAGAATTCTTTGTAATTTTATGTGATTTTTTGATAAATTTATTCCGAAAATTTGCAATATCTCGAGAACGGTTCGTCTTAGCGTTCTAAAGTGTATGTGAATCGTTTTTTTAACGAAAAGTTACACAAGGAATGATTCTGTACACAAGGAATGATTCTGTACACAAGGAAAAATTACACAAGGAATGATTCTGAATGATAGTCTTCGGACGAGTCGGTCGTTCTCGGCTTTCGACAAGGAATGATGATTTGCTTAACTTTATTAAAGATTTTGATTTCTTGATGATTTTTTCAAAATTTCACTCCAAAACTTTGGGGATTCTGAACATTCGATTGCGTTTAAAAACAATACGCTTCTAGTATGCATGGACTGCAATTTTTGTACCAAATTTCATTCGAATTGCTCCATTCTTTCGTGAGATATCGTCCCCAGTCTCACTGACACACAATCCCACATACACACACACACGCGCGCGCGTACACACACCCACACACACAGCACACACCACACACACAGCACACACACACACACACACACACACACACACACACACACAGCACCTCAAAAACGTTTGATTCGTGTTGAGGGATGCTTGAAACGTGATCTCCCGTCGAAAACTCGAATTCGAATTTTCGTCCCGTCACAATACTTTCCTTATACATTATACTATGTATATAAGGAAAGTAAAAACAACGCCTAATTTGCTTAATAAAGTGTGTTAAAATATTTATTGTATATAAGAATGCATGCATAATCATTGACTGTAGTGATATCTTTAGAAAATGACACAATAAGTAATTAAGATATGAATTAAAAACAAGGAGGTTAATTATTTTCGAAGATAAAAGAAACAGTCGCGCTATAAACATCAAAATAACGCTTAATTGGTTTAATGAAGTATATTAAACTATTTCACTATATTAGATGTCTGTATACTCATTGGCTGTAATGACATTTGACTGTAATGGCATTTCACTTTGGACATTTTCCACTCTGTAGTCGTGAATTTAAACAAGAAATTTATTAAGGAGCCTTCGTATGGTGACACGTGGTATGTACATTTAATTTTCTACGGAATTATTAAGCAATTTTATGCTCTTTTGTACATTGTTATTTCGTCAAGTTATTTACATTTTCGGAAAACTGGAGGGCGCGGTAGCCCAGTGGTTAGGGTGCGGGAATTGCACTCGTTAGGCCCGGATTCGATTCCCGTCATTGCCAAAACTGCCGCCGTGTTCGAGCGGAGTACGATCATGTTAAACATGTGGGTCCGAAAGTCCTTGCGAGAGGTTGGTGGTAGGGGAAAGAGGGTACGGTCCCTGTGGATACCTCTCCCACTGGGTTCCGGTCTAAATTGGGTGGCAGTTCCCGGCCGTCCAAACAGTTACCTTACACATTTCTGGTAGGTCGGACGAACTGGGTCTCAACAACAACATTTTCGGAAAACTGGAAGATTATTTCCTGAATTAGAAGAGGAAATCCATAGTACATAAACTGGAAGATTATTTTCTGAATTAGAAGAGGAAATCCATAGTGAACTCCTCCTTCCCCTTCCGAAATTCGATGCTGAACCCATATCCTAACCTTTACTTAAAGCTAATCCTGAGAAGTAGATGATTCAAGGAAAATTTTTGAAACGGAAATTGGGAAAAAAAAAAGCGAAAATTGCGATCCGTGTTTACTTTACCTCCTAGACTATATCTTTACCGGTCTACCAATAATTTGATGCTGAATTTTATTGTATGTATTCATGTGAATCTGTTTATGAAGATCATTGGTTGTTGAAGGTTTGTTTTTCTTTTTAATGTATCTTTTTAATGTATTTTAACATTTTAATGTATTTTATGGTATTTTAATCTGTATTTTGTTAATGTATTTTTATTCCTACACGCTCTAACTGGGACTATGTACTGTAGCTTGCAGTCTTTTTCAAATAAAATAAAAATAAATGAATCCATATCAGTTGTCATGTAATCTCTATAAATAGCCAAACTTGAAAGAAAGGTGTTTCGAGTAAAATGAAAATTTTAAATCGAAAGTAGAAATCCTTAATGAACACCACCGTACCCCCTCCGAAATTTGATGCAGAATCCATACGTCTTCATCTAAACTTTTTTCATAGCAGATCCTGAGAAATAGATGTTTAAAATAAAAGTTATAACGATGGTATGGCAAAATTTAGCCACCAACAAAATGTTACATATAACTTCATATTATAAAAATAAAATTATACTTATTTATTGGTCTAAAGAATTAAATGAAGTCTTTAATTCTGAAGTTTGTCGAGTATAAGTAATCTTAATGTATGATATGCTGGGGAAAAGAATGAAAAGAAAGAAAACATTTTCTTGTCAAACAAGTGAAAACCATTTTTTTTTCTACTAAAACCAATAAATATCCGATACTTATCAGAATTCATTTCAACTAATAACATACTAAGATCTTGAAAATTCAGATATATAGGATATAGGTATTATATTGATTAAGTCTTAATAATAGTTCTTAATATTTTTTCTAAGACAAAGTGAACTCAAGGACAAAATTCATTTAACCAGAAGAGGTAGTTTATTTTGAGACGCGAAGTACTTCTCATTTAAGTTCAGACATTATCGTTATCACAGCTATAAAAGTTTTTCGAACTTTTAGGGAAGAATAAATAAATTCTGATGTTAAATATTGCATAAATAAATGTTTTCCGAAATGGGGTTATGATAAAATAGAAAACGTCATTGACATTTCAAAGTCCACAATTGTATGGATTAAAACTCAAGGACAGACAATGTTAATTCAAATAAATAAAAATGATGCTTATAAGAAAATAATGTATAAAACTATGACGCAGACATATGATTAGGTAACGATAATTGTCTTGAAGGAGTTATAAGCTCCTTTCTTCAATCCAAATGAACAGTTTGCGCCCTTAAAAACAGCTACGAACTGGCGGTTGTTAAGGGCGTATACTATTCTACTTTCTTCAAGAAAGTTTTGAAAATAATACTTTTAATTCTAAAGTAAACTCAAGTAATAACAGATTTCAAAATGGATCTGTTTGGGGGTAAAAGTAAAATCTAAAATATTTGTGTTTGAAAGCCTAAGATATCCACCCCTGCTCGACACGCTCGCCAACCCCGTCCTGGAGAGTTTTCATTTTTTTTAAAAATTCTAATAGAAGATGGGATTTTGCAAACATACAAGTTGTACCCAGATTTGCAGAATCACAATTTCAATTATTAAAATGAACAGTAACAGGGCGAAACGCCCATTTTTAAACCGCGCATACTCACTGCGCTTCTTACAAGTAACAAGTAAATAACAACTTTTAAACAGCTAATCAAAGAGCGTGGACTAGCATGCATTGTGATCGAAACGTGCTCCTGGGTATTAAAGGTATTTTTGTGATTTAAATGTGCTGCATTAATTTCATTTTCTTGTATTCTAATTTGTTTAATTTAATGTTTAAATTCTAAAAACTTATGCGATATTTTGCATTAGGATTCTTAAATATTGCAATTAAATTTTATACTTCTAATTTCATAATTATTTGTTAAATTCAGTTGCAATTTAAAATCTTTCACAGCTCGCATACTTCATATGTGTGAGTCCATTCATAGTGATAGCTTTTTCATAGTGATAACTACTCTTTAAAAGCAGTGATCTCAATGTTGATCCTTTTTTGGGTGCAATTCTTAATATTTGCTCCTAAAAACATCTCAACGCTTACGGTTTCAAATGCAAACAAATGAAATGGCAATTAGTTAAATAGACAGTTAGCATGCCAAAAGTTCCAACAATCGTGATAATGAACAATTAATTTACGTAATTACTTCCTTTAATTGTCTGTAAGAAGTAACAACAAAATATATAATTGTGAAGTGCATTAAGAATTACACTTTAATTAAAATTGTTCATAGCCTTCACCAGAATTGGATGCTTTGATGCTTAATTAACAGCAGTTATCATTGAAGCCATATCTATAGTCAATATTGAGAAATAAATGTTTCAAGTGAAATGCAAATTTTTGAACCTGAAATGGGAAAAGGACTGGGTTTGGAACCTCCCATTCTCCTCCAGAATTTAATATTGAATCTATATTAGTCATCGTCCAAGCTCTATCTATTTTAAGTAAAAACAATATTAATAATAATAGAAACATTTTTAGTAATAACAATAGTATGACAAGCTTTTAGCCACCAATAAAACTTGAAATGCATATGGTTTCAATATGGAAAGAGTTTTAAAATATCATACTTCAGGTTTTTAAACAATTTTATTGATCATTCCTTTAAATTAAAACAACCCTCCTTTTAGTGAAAAATCTACAAAAGTTACTAATATTAACTGTTTCATTTTTACTTTCTCATACAAAGTATAGAGAAAGTATTGTTTTCACGAAAATTTTCGATTTAGAGATTTTGATGCCATTATATGCTTTAGGACTCCCTGAACACATTTTGACTATTTTTAGAGTGATGTCCGTCTCTCTGTCTGTGGTCGATTTTTTGTATACACGATAACTGACACAAATATTAACAGATTTTCGTGAAACATTATATTCGACTTTGTTAGCGAAAAATTCATGACTAAATAGAATTTTTTGAAATTCGAATGATTTAGTCAAACTTTTATGTTTTCTTAATATGATAGCATAGGGCAAGATTTGACATAATCATACATAAAATTCGTTGTTTATGACTTAATGATCACGAAACTTGATTGTTTCAATCATTATTGGGAAAAATAGCCGCGATACAATTCTTGTATTCGTGACGTCATTAGCCCCCTTGAGGGGCCCAAGTTACCCCTTCATAGGGGTATACTGCGAAATATGGTATCAATCCAAATATTTTTTGAAAGATAGCATGCTATAATTGGGACGCGATTATTTCGAGTAATGATACATATATTTCAAAATATCTTTGTAAAATTTGTAAGCACACACACACACACACACACATACACACACACACAAGAAGGTACTTAGAAATCGATTCTGGTATGAGCAAGTCGAGTAGAGCCACATTTCAGTTAATTTTTCTATCTAAATAACTGAGTTTACGATCAGCTATGTATCGCGAAGTGGTAAATATGCCTGTGCCCGTATTACATATTTTATAATATTTTCCTTAATATCTTATAAATTTTTAAAAGTACTAATAAAAAATGGACAGCTTTTAAAAAATGAAAAATCTTTTACTGGATTCCGTGGTTGAAGTGATGAAACGTCGATGTGAAACTTGCATAAAAGTCAAAGAAGTCACACATTCAATATTAAGGGTTGTTTGTATAGCATACAATACATTTTTTGAATGTACTAAGTGTGAAATAAGCACTTAAATCGTAAAAAACATACCTAAATATATATTTTTTATTTTATTATTCTACTTATGAATATAATACTTAATAATCAAGATTAGTATCACTTCTGCATTCAATAGATAAAATCAAGGACAAGCGTTTTAAAAAACGAAAGGTCTTTTATTTAACACATCCTAAAAGACGTACAGAACATTATAAAAAACTGCCAGAGTGCTTTCGGACGTATATATGCCCTTCATCAGTGGCTACATGAATAGTAAAAAACATGGAATGTTTATATATATAGAGACCAGCTTAAAGCAAATTTGCATAAAATATAAAATGGTAAATGAACTTACTAAAAATAATACAAGAAATATACACGGAAATTACAAAATAAGTTTAAACGCTTACGAATGTTAAAATATTACAAGAAAAGAACTAATACAAATTTTAGAAAAACGTCAAGCATAATATTCCTGAGAATGACGTCACAGATCACTTTCAAGAGGTTTGAATTGCATAGAGTCTAGAATGAGTCGCCAAGCATAACTTAAAATTTGAACAGGATCAAAATTACAAATGGATTCACGGTAAATATAAATAAACAGGGATTCATAAAGAAGAATACTACGTGGATTGTTACAACGAACCAAAAGGAAAGTTTTTCAAAAAGGGAAAGAAATTTATCATTAACCACATATTGAGCAAGAGCCGTAGAAAGTTTACCAGATTTGACATCGCGAGCATGTTCTGCTAAACGGATGCCAACAGTACGTTTGGATGCCAACAGTACGAACGGATGCCAACAGTAACGGATACAACAGTTTTGATCCTGTTCAAATTTTAAGTTATGCTTGGCGACTCATTCTCGACTCTATGCAATTTAAACCTCTTAAAAGTTATCTGTGACGTCATTCTCAGGAATATTATGCTTGACGTTTTTCTAAAATTTGTATTAGTTCTTTTCTTATAATATTTTAACATTCGTAAGCGTTTAAACTTACTTTGTAATTTCCGTGTATATTTCTTGTATTATTTTTAGCAAGTTCATTTACCATTTTGTATTTTATGCAAATTTGCTTTAAACTGATCTCTCTCTATATATAAACATTCCATGTTTTTACTATTCATGTAGCCACTGATGAAGGGCGTATATACGTCCGAAAGCGCTCTGGCAGTTTTTAATAATGTTCTGTACGTCTTTTAGGATGTGTTAAATAAAAGACCTTTCGTTTTTTAAAACGCTTTGTCCTTGATTTTATCTATAATACTCAATATTGACTACCTTCTTGTGAAATTTGGAGTCAATCAAAGCAAAACTTTTTTAGATATGTCGGATTTACTGCCGTTTGCTTAACTTTTGGAAAGTAGTGTCCTCAAATTTGGTAAAATATTTTTTGAGTGAAAATCAAATCGCACATTTTACGCATTATAAACACGTACATAGTCATCAGTTTAATTTAATTTATTTATGCAGAGGAATCAGATTAAGTACTAAACCCATAGACGACATTACATCTGTAATCATCCAGATCTTTTTAAGTTCACAATTAATAACCCTAAGATGGGCTGTGTTTTGAAAATCGCATTGTTGGGCAAGACTCATAAAACAAAGAAATAACAGTGGAGTCGGTAGTTTGGATCTATGCTGAGCAGTTGTGTATAGAAATTATTTATAATAACACATATTTTACAAAAGAAATTAATATATTTTTACTTCGCATTTTTGGGGGACAGTTTGACGCCATTTACAGTTGGGCACGCGGCATTACACGAACCAACGGACGACACAACCGGAGTTAAAGGCGAATCGTTCTTGGTGTTCCTATCCCTCTAGCAAAAGGAGGCAGAGCTTAGGTACGCTACCAGAAAATGTATCACGAAGAAAAAATAGATTTATGTTTGGAAAATCTCAGTGTCGAAGCGCTTGCTGACGTATTGTGACGGGGTCGAAAATTCGAATTCGAGTTAGCACGGGAGAGCACGTTTCAAGTATTCCTGATCACGAATCAAACATTTTTGAGGTGATGTGTGTGTGTGTGTGTGTGTCAGTGAGTCTGTGGAGACGATATCTCACGAACGAATGGAGCGATTCGAATGAAATTTGGTACAAAAATCACAATCCGTGAACCCTGGAAGCCTATTGTTTTTAAACGTAATCGAATGTTCAGAATACCCCTAAATTTTCGAGTGAAATTTTGAAAAAATCAAAATGTTTAATAAAGTTACGCAAATAGACATTTCTTATGTAATTTTTCCTTAGAAAACGATTGATATAAACTTTAGAATGCTAGCATCAACCGTTCTTGAGATATTGCACATTTTTAAAATAAATTTATCAAAAAATCCCATAAATTAAAAAAATATATATATTAACTGTTGAGAAACTTCACTTTTCATAATGTTCACTTTTCATATGTAATATCATGCGATAGATTTGGTGACATCATTCTCGTGGATCTAGCTCGTTCCATTCATGAGAAAATATACTTTGAGTAATACTTTTGTATTTGAGCGCCAATAGTTATTTATCTGCTATAAGAATAACTTATTTCTCCATCCATAACGCTTGGCGAGATTTTGGCGCCGAATTTGGCGGAATGTGGCCAACTTGGCGACGTTTTTAAATGTTGCCAAATTAACGAAAATCTCGCCAAATGGATAAAAATGACACTAAATCAATGAAAATGACGACTAATTGAAGAAAATTCAATATCTTGGAAGGAATATAAATATCTACTATAATGAAAACCTATATTTTTATTGTTAAATGTAGTAAATTCATTGCATTATATAAGGAAAGTCATGTGTTGCCCACAACAGATTTTTTTTTAATTTGTCAGCCCCAATAAGGGCGCTATAATTTATAATCTTTTGTTGCATCAGAAAAACAAACAGCAACTTAATTGAGAATGAGTACTCTGCGATCAATATTAATTAGACTTTAAAGTGTATTTTCAGGATTTCCATTGATTAAAGATTCTTGTTTCACTTCTAAAGCAAAACAGTGTGAATAGAAACTCGAACTTATGTTTTAAATTTATTGGAAGATCAGCTCAGAAACCTTTTAAAATGCCTTTTCAAGAAGAAAAATCTCTCTACTAATTGAATATTCTACAAACATCAAAATCTTGTTTACCAACACTCGCAATAAAAAGAGC
Organism: Amaurobius ferox; assembly: GCA_951213105.1. Classification (NCBI taxonomy): domain Eukaryota; kingdom Metazoa; phylum Arthropoda; class Arachnida; order Araneae; family Amaurobiidae; genus Amaurobius; species Amaurobius ferox. The sequence goes on from OX578133.1 coordinate 88,182,328, forward strand.
AATGTGTCAGCTTATTTTTCAGTTTAGAAAGAAAACATGAAGCCCGATAACAAGGATCGTGAGACGGATTTTCGGAACACAGTAATAGATTTTAAAAAACTGCTAGAAGGTATAATCCTGTGCTTTCCCTACATACCTAGTATAATGTATAGGGAAAACATTGTGAAGGCTTTGAAAATTGGAATTCGGGTTTTCGATGGAAGACTATGTTCAAGCATCCCTTAACAGACACACACACACACACACACACACAATTTTAACGTGTTTTTATGCAATCATAGGAACAATGGATTTTAGTATATCTGTATAGAATGTGCCCCTGAAGATGTTTCTGGCAGATATACTATTCATTTTTAATTATCACCTTTCAAATCCTTCAATGGTATAATTCTCCTGTCCTCTTTTGTTACTTTTTGCATATCATTATTCATTATTTAATGAAGATTGAATTCCATGCGAGTTATTATACTACCCGCGGGGGTTGACATTGTTATTACAGATATTGTTCAGAACTTTATGCACTATATATTCTATACATTTTATTTTTACCATTTAAATTATATATATATATATAAACCAAAATGGAACAGGAAGGACAAAGTACCAAAAGATGGCCGGGGTTGTGACCCCCCGGTTAAGCAAGGTTTATGTCGTGACGACACTCCCGTTAGCCGGCACTTAACCAAAAATAATACATAAGTATCAAATCAAAAACCAAGAGATCAGCGATATTAAATCCACACAGAAAGGAAAGAACTATTCAATAGTCGTTACTAAATAAAATAGTCATAAAAAAAGTACATAAAACCTTCTTTTAAAATACCAAATAAATACATTAAAACAATAAAATTCAATATAAATTAAAAAGAAAGAAGTACTTGTCAATTACCAATACAACTAAAATATTTTACCCAAGAGTTTATGTTAAAATTACACACTTAAAACGAACTAACAATCATGCCATCACCTTAACATGTACTAAACATTCTTATACCAACCCCTAACAACAACTCAGACCAAAAAATCCTTGAAACAATCCGTTACGGTTACGTTATAAACAGTACATACAATGTTTGATAAAAATCTCTTTGGGTATCCTTGTCCCATTGCCATTGACAAAAAATTACGGTCGCATAACAATCTATCCTGTGATATACTATTCAAACGCCTACCCCGTAAAAGCTGATTAATTATGATATACCTGAAAACATTTCTCTGAAGAGTCGTACTCCATGGTGTAACGAAGTTTATATTAAAACCAAAATCCTTTCTTTTGTCATACAATGTAAATTATGTTCTTCCTCTGTTATTAGTCTTAATACATAGATCCAAGAAATTTAAGCTGTCATTAGAGTCATGAGGAGTTTCAATTAGTTTCAAAGTCGAAGGATAGAAATCGAAGTCCATTATAAAATCTTTGTTTCCATATCCCAAAACCAAAAGGACTTCGTCAACGTATCTAATACTAGTATATAGGAGTTCGTTTAAGAGGTGTGTTCCGTCTTCAAATCCATTCAAATAGATGTCAATTAAAACAGATGAACAACCTCCCCCCATACGAATACCGTGTTTCTGTTTATAAAAATTAAACTATCACATGAAGTACAGTTTCGAACATTATCAACTCAACAAGAGTTTTATATTTACTTTTATTAATGGTGTGTTTTAATATCATGTTTATTGTATAAATCCATAACAGTATCATTTAGTATATTTACGTCAATATTACTAAACAGATCTCCAAAATCGTAACTTCTGTAATAGGTTTTCTGGCATTTTGTTTATAATACTGATGGCATCATAACTGTTGTTGATGAAGTGTGCTCCACTAAGTCTAATTTCAACGACCACTTCCTTCAAAATTCTTAACAGTAACTTGTTTGCAATTGTAAGATAGGTTATAACTATTTGTAATCGGTCTGAATTTCACCGGTGTTTTATGTAATTTTGGAATCATCGTAACATAAGGGAATCGTATTGATTTTATAACATACAATAGTAGTCTTTACAAGTAAACGCATAATTAGCCGTAACTTTGTCCACGTAAGTGATTACAAAACTATTAGTTAATTGCTCCAATTCTTTATTGTTGTAGTTTTTCGTATGATTATAAGAGTGTATATGTCATTTCCATGATATACACTCTATAACAAAAAAAAAAACGACGCACCAAGAAGGAGTTGTCCGATTGTGATAAAAATTGGTGGATGTAAAGAACATACATAGATAAAGCAATGATTAAAATTTCAGAACAATGTAATGATTTAGAGTCTGACTGTATACAAAGGGAAGAAGTCAATAAGGAGTTGGTCCACCTCTGGCCTGGATGCAAGATGTCATCCGGCGTGGTATAGATTGATAAAGTTCACGGATGGTGTCCTGCGGAATGTCTTGCCAAATTGTCTCCAACTGTCGGGCTAAATCGTCAACATTCCGGGACGGTTGCAATCGCCTTCTCATAACGTCCCAAATGTGCTCCATGGGAGAGAGATCAGGAAACCTAGCTGGCCAAGGAAGTGTTGGATACGCTTGAAGACAATTCATAGCAACACGTGTCGTGTGCGGCCGGGCATTATCTTGTTGAAAAGTAAGTCCGGGGTGTCGCAAAAGGAACGGTAACACAACCGGTCTTAGAATGTTGTCTATGTACCTCTGTGCTGCCAATGTGCCTGAAATTACTACCAAAGACTTTGGATATCCGCAGTCGAAATGCAACAGAAATTTTACCACAGATTCAGAATCACTCCTTATATATACCTGCTGAATACGCAGTTCTGATGCCCTGCAGCTCCCACTATTTATTCATTGGACACCAAATTTTATTCATTTGCATGCTCGCTTAAAATTTCTTTGCATACGAAATTTCATTACAATCGGACAACTCCTTGTTGCGTCGATTTTTTTGTTATAGAGTATATATATATATATATATATATATATATATACATATATATATAAATATATATAAAGATACAAAAATATATATATAAATATATATAGCAATCCAGAAAGGAATAGAATGAATGTGAAAACAATGTACCAAAAATTGACCGGGATTTTGTGACCCCCGCTCTGGTTAAGCAAGCTTTATGTCGCGACGACACTTCCGATAGCCGATACATTGCTATAGAAGAGAATACATTTGTATCAAAATACAAAGAGAAAATAAGTCACATGATTAGCCCGTATTTAGGAGGAATCATTGGCAGAAAAATCCCTTTATATAGTCAATTTAAATTAAAAACATCCTATGTTACCACGAGCCATATACCTGTTATTCAACGTTAAAACCATTTATTACAATCATTAAAGTAAAATATATTGTTCGTCTATATCAAATATTTCAAGAAATACTGTAAAAGGTTCAACATGAGACACAGTATAGTTCAATTACATAATCAACCCTTCAATGACGAGGAATAACCACAGCAACTTTATGTGTATGGAAGACGCTGAAGTAAAGCCAGTAAATCTACATGTCACTAGATCCCTTATTTAAGCATAAACGATAGCTGTCAGTCACGATTATATCATAACAACCACATATGATGTCACTTAAAAACCTTTGCGGGAAACCTTGTGTAATAATATCATGCAGGAAACGTATGTCGCAAGTATATCGATCATTAGCGTTGCTATTTAATCGTTTGCTGCGAATATATATATATATATATATATATATATATATATATATATATATATATATATATATATATATACATATATATATATATATAAAAGTGAAAGCTTTTTAATTTAAAACAGGTTGATATCACTAAAAAACCCTAATGTAAACAATACTACATGACGCGATGCTGCCCTTGTACCTTGTTTTTTACATTCTTGTGTTTTTCATTTTCTATTCAGATTATATATATATATATCCTTATGTATATATATATATATATACTTATGTATATATATATATATATATATATATATATATATATATATATATATATATATATATATATATATATATATATACGAGTATATACCCAACATTTTTTTACACGGTAGATAAGTTCGTGTAATTCGTGTAAAAAAACCGTTTAAGAAAGATAAGTTTCCTATAGTAAAATTGGGGACACGTTCCATGTTATCTGAAAACCGTGTAAGATGAAGTAAAGAACTATATTTAGTTCAAAAACCGTGTAAAAACTTCTAAAGAAATGGCTTGCCTTTTACGAATCTTTGAACCTTTCGCCGTTTTGTTAAATGCTACCTAGGGTAAACATTTTATCTAGATAAAAATTCCTTTTTTCACTTCTTAAGGTCAGAAATGTTCAAAGACACAATTGATAGCACTATGTATGGCTGATAACACGAACAATTGATTAAATATTGTGAGCTAATAAACTAAAACAATTTAATGATGCAATATGTTATGTAAATGTCATACGAAATGGGTAGGTAAGAGTAATCGAATAAGGGGTTTCCCCAGTAGTTACTGGGGAATCCCCTTATTCAATAACATTATAGCAGTGAAAGTGCTGCCTAATTTTTGAAGTGTGGTAAAAACGTAATTTTTCTTATACATTGGTACCAAAGACTGCCAATTTATACTAGACCGCTCATGGTCACATACATAAGACAATGACTTTGAAATCGTGTTAGATGATGTAAATTTATATATATATATATATATATATATATATATATATATATTGTATATATATATATATATATATATATATATATATATATATATATATATGTGTATATATATATATATATATATATTGTATATATATATATATATATATATATATATATATATATATATATATATATATATATATATATATATATATATATATATATAAATATATTTATAGACATACATATATATATATATATATATATATAAATATATTTATAGACATACATATATATATATATATATATATATATATATTTATAATATAATATAATAGTTTGAAAATCCAATGATAGAACAGAGAGAAGTTGCAATACAAAAGGCCCTAACATTAAAAAATGCCTAACAAATAAAAAAGTATTAAACCGAGAATCATCAATCAAGTGGAAAATAAAATGCAAATCTCTAGTCATCAAGCTGAAGAGAAACAACAAACATCAATGGCAAGGAATCGATAATAGAAAATCAAATAAAATCCAAGCATTAAAGGTTTACACGTGGACAAGCCCTAGGCCTAAACAAATGAATTGTTCATTTCGATAAAACTGTTCTTCAAGTCCAAGTATTTTATCAAAATGAGCACAAAATGCATGTTTCTGATATCAGTGATAGATTATATCTATAAACAGTAATAACTTGGACTACAAACTTAAAGATTGAAAATTTATAGGAAACAAGAATACCTGAAAAAACACTGCATATGTCTTATCCATTGGAGTCTTGAATAAAGAGAACAATGTTGCCAATCGCAAAAAATAAAAAGCTGAGACCTGCTGTTGCCAATGCCAATCGTGATAAATAAATAACAGCGATGCGAAAAGGAGATAAAACGTGATATTCAACAGTAAGAGCTAAAAAATATAGGGGCAGATGATAATAGAAAACATAGAGGTTAAATTATAAGGATATGTAAATGCAAGGTAATGCTTATTCAAGAGAAAGTGGATGTCTGGCTAATATATGATACCAAGGAGAGAAGTAAAGTATATTCAACCATTCCAAACTTTTTAACTATATCGTTTACTGTGAGGCCAGAATATGTCCTCACATGAGACATTTTTATTGCAATATTTATGGTGCCTAGAACGGCTAACAAAGATTATAGTCTGGCTGGCGCCGGAGTTTACAACAGTGTGAACTTTTAGGTCAAATGCTATAAATGTTCCAGGCCACAGGGGCTAAGAGGGGTATTGATATGTGAAGTGATGCCATTGAGTTCAGAAGAACTAATGAGCGCCAAGGGGAAGAAGGGCGGAGCTACCTCCCCCCCCCCGCCGAAGGAACCAAAAGGACTCTCATACGAAGTGTTGTTGTACGAAGTGATATACGAAATATGATATACTTGTTGCAGTAAGTTTGATACGAAATATTGTTGCGGGAGTCTGATACAAAATGTGGTAGCAGTTGGACGGATACGAAAGGAGTTGGGAGCAGATACTCATACGAAAGAGGTTGCAGTTGACTATAAGTACGAGATGCAAGCCACACACCAAAGAGTTATGGCCGTACGGTCAGCAATAAGACGGATGCAAGCCTCAGCGTGATGAGCCGAAGATTAAACTGTTAGGTATGTGCTCATTTCCCCAGGTCATAGACACTATCGAAATCTAATATTTCTGGTCACATATCTCCCATTATTAAAGTAATTAAATGATAGTTGATAGTTATGATAAATTGTTGTTAGTGATCAATTGATGTTGTAAATAAATTATTTTGTTAAAGTTAAATAGGCTGATCTTTTTATAATGATTAATGAATTCTTTTCAGGACTTACACATAAGTTAAATTAATTGGAGGGTTATTGCGGCACAACGACGAGTAATGTACTTTAAATTGTAACTCCACTTATGAAGTCAACGGCCACATATTAATATTAATGTAATCTAGAAATAAAACTTAAATTTCAATTCCACGTTCCACATTTGATGTTTTTAATGAATTTAATAATTAAAAGTAACTTAATCACAATTTCGTATTGCCACATTTACTAAATATGCTGGATATTTATATAATTTGCTGGTAATTTTTAGCTTATTAATATGCATAGTACGAAATTTTTTATCTGATAATCTATAAATGTTAAAAAGTTGATTAAGAATAATATTTCCAAACAATTGAATCGTGTTACATTAATTAAATGGTAATATTTTATTAATGTTAAAGTTAAAAAAATTATTAATGTTAAAGTTAAAGTATATTTTATTAATGTTAAAGTTATCATATAAATTACGAACTATCCTATTAGTAGCTTCAATAATTAGATTTAAATCCACAACATTAATGATATTACTAATAGAGGCTTCATTAGAGGAATTAGTTCCAGATTATCCGGATAGAAATCTATACCTATGGCACAGTTGTCTGTAAAAGCAAAACAAATCAAATCATCAACACATCTGTAAATTTTATAATCTGTTGAAGTAAAATATTTTTCATAATGATAAAGGTATAAATTAGCTAATATACTGCTATTACAGCCACCTTGTGGAACCCCTGAGACTTGTAAGTATAATTTATTACCTTGTAATATATAATTATTGAAAAGAAAAAAGTGAAGAAGTTTAAAAAATTGGTAACTATAGTATGAGTAGAATGATTAGTAATATAAGCATTATATAGAAGCTAAAATTACTACATAAAGACCAGAGATCTTAATATTATTAAAAATATCTTTAAAATCAAAAGTTTGAAATCCAATTAGTTTGCTTAGTGATGTTAATTTATTCTTTAATTCTTTACTATTGTTTAGAATAAGGTAGTTATTGCTAGAGAAACGTAAACTACCATTTATTACATTTAAATAATTTAGTAGTAATTTACTCGCAGTATTAGAGTACGTATTATCACCACTAGTTACTGTTTTAAATTCAATAGGGTTTTTAATTAAATTCAAGAATAAACACTATACATGGAAATTTATAATTAATATTTAGATCACTATACATATTGATAATTTTCAGTTTGATACTATTTATGGAGTGTGAATCTAGTTTAAATTGACTATTTTTCTTTAAATAATCTAACAGAAATTGTGTATATAATTTTTTTACAGATAATTGCATAATTTTTAGAGGCTTTATCAACATAAATAATAACAAAAGAACTTTGTAAATCATTAATGGGTTGTTTTAAATAATCAATATTATATATATATATATATATAGACAATTTAATACTACAAATAGTATTTTGAATGAATTTTAATAAAGTAAATTTTCACATATTAAATGCGTCTAAAGGCAAATCATATTTAGAAGCTAATTTATAACTATATTAATCAAGGTCATGATTTATTGACTTTAAATCTTTAAACGAGTTCTTACAAGATGATAACCTGAATTTTTTACCAAATGACATAATGGTTCTTATATATATATATATATATATATATATATATATGTATTCAACAAAAAAGTATCGACAGCATCGGTTAGCGGGAGTGTTCCCATGGCATAAAGCATGCTCAACCGGAGAGTGGGGGGTCACAACTCCCCCCGGTCAATTGGTGGTACTTTTAATTTGTTGCATTCAATTTCATGCGTTTTCCTTGTTAGTATTTAAATATTATATATGTGAATTAGGTACATGGACTACATCGCGTCAAGTAGTATTATTTGCATTAGGGTTTCATGTGTCATCAACCTATAACACCTCACTCAATAAGTCTTCGGTCTGACACATGTATGGCAACCCCCGGGTTCGATTCCAGCCACTGCCAAAACTGCCGCCGTGTTCATGCGGAGTACGATCACGTTAAACATGTGGGTCCGAAAGTCCTTCCGTGAGGTTGGTGGTAGGGGAAGGAGGGTACGGTCCCTGTGGATGCCTCCCCCACTGGGTTCCGGTCTAAATTGGGTGGCACTTCCCGACCGTCCAAACAGTTACCTTACACCTTTCTGGTAGGTCGGACGGTCTGGGTTTCAACAACATCAACATATATGGCAACACTGTTGACAGACCCATATGATTTCTGGATAGTACCAACCTTCGAACGACGCGTGTCAAAATTTCATGACATTCTGACAATTAGTTTATAGGTTACAGTGGTTTTAGTGACCCCAGTTTTGTAATTTTCAAAACAATGGATAAAAAGAATTTCGTGTGTTGATTTAACATTGTTTTTTGATGGAGAAAAATGCTGTTGAAGCCAAACAGTGGCTTGATAAGCGTTATGGAGACTCTGCACCAGGGAAATCAACTATTATTGACTGGTATGCTGAATTTAAAAGCGGTCGTACAAACACCGATGATGCTGAACGCTCTGGTCGCTTAAAATCGGCAGTTGCTCCGAAAAACATAAAAAAAGTCCACAAAATAGTTTTGAAAGACCTTAAAGTGAAGTTGCGTGATATAGCTGACACCTTAAAGATATCAGAAGGTAGTGTGTTTACAATTTTACACGAAAATTTGAGCATGTGCAAGTTGCTTTCGAAGTGGATGCCGCGTTTGCTCACACCGGACTAAAAACAACAACGCGTCGACAATTCAGAGCGCTGTTTGGAACTGTTCAAGCGAGATAAGAATGGTTTATTGCGTCGGTATGTGACAATGGATGAAACATGGATTCATTACTACACACCTGAATCAAAAAGATCGTCAGCTGAGTGGACAGCAGCTGGTGAAAGTCGTCCAAAGCGACCCAAAAGTCAGCTGGCAAGGTTATGGCCAGACAATAAACCGTGTCAGAAGTCGATGAAAACGATGGTTAAATTATATGAATTACGCTTCGAATTGCTTCCTCACCCACCGTACTCTCCAGATCTGGCCCCCAGCGGATACTGGCTTTTTGCAGACATCAAAAAGATGCTCCAGGGAAAGAAATTTGGCTCAAATGAAGAAGTGATTGCCGAAATTGACGCCTATTTTGAGAGCAAAGACAAATCGTTCTACAAAAAAGACATCGTTGGAATGAAGGAGCGTTGGAATGAATGTATATATCACTCTTGAAGGAGAGTATGTTGATGAATAAAGTCGAAATTAAAAAAAAATTGTTTTTCTTAGTTTGACCGGAGACTTATTGAGTGATGTAGTACATAATTTTTTTTAAATCATTTAACTTTTGTATAATATATATATATATATATATATATATATATATATATATATATATATATATATATATATATATATATATATATATATATATTTATATATATATATATATATATTTATATATATATATATATATATATATATATATATTTATATATATATATATATATATATATATATATATATATATATATATATATATATATATATATATTTATATTTATATTTATATATATGTGTGTGTGTCCGTCCTTGAGCCTATGGATGCGATATCTCACGAAAAAATGGAGCGTTAATTTAGTACTATTATTACGATTCGTGAATACTGGAATCTAATTGGAATCTAACAGGAATCTAATTTAAATGCGATCAAAAGTTTGGCAAACACCCAAATTTTCAAATAAATTTTTGAAAAAAATTATAATATATTTAGGACATTCAATATTGTTAAATATATAATCATTTTAGGCATAATTCTTTATTCTAAAACGTATGACAAAAAATTTAAGACTTTAACTTCAACCGTTCTCGAGATATTGCATGTTTTTCAATAAATAATGAATTACACAGAAATGAACAGTACAAAATATCATTAAAAATGTAACATCTGAGGATAAATTTGGCTGCCTTTTGCGACTTATTAGGCGAAAATGATGCTAAAATATCGTTAAAGCTACGAAATGACGCTAAAATCAGGCTAAAGCTGCGAAAATGACATCATATTGATGAATTAATAATTAATATATTTTAATATAATGAAGTATATTGCCTGCAGATGTTAGCAATATATCTAATTATCAAGTTATATTCGCGAGAAATATAAGTTAGTTACTTTAAAACGGTTTTACATATTGTCATCTAGAAAAGCGCCAAATCAGTGTACTTTACAAAGTAAAAAAACTTGCTTTTTGGATCTTGTCCAACATTATTTTGCATTGAAAGTAGTAAGGTATTTGCATTATGTAAGGAAAGTCATATGCTGTCCACATCAGATTTTTTAATTATATGGTAATGCATTCACTCAAAGAAATAAATTTTTCTCTGTCTTTTGTTTATATAAAGGTCATTTAAATATCATTATATCTTTAAAACAAAGTTTTAAACTTCCTATTATGAAGAATATATTAAAATGGAGATGTTTCCCAAGGTGTTTAAAGAGGTTTTAGTATAAGTATGTTTCGCAAACTCGTTAACAATTACAGCAGTGCATTGTTACAAAATGATATATATCTTTTTGAAAACGAAATAAAAGTTAAATTAAACAAAAATTAATAACATAAGTTAATTTATAACTGTTTTAAAATAATATTTTTTCATTATTTGGCATTTTATCTTAGCGGAACCACTTTAAATATGAAAGGAAGTATTATTGGGTCAGCAAAATAGATAGATAAGTGACTTTTAAACCGCGACCTCAGCGCTATATGTGGCACTAGGGTCTGATTTTATATGTACCGCCGCTGGTTCTTTAGAAAGAAATATTTTTAAAAGTGTTTCTTCACTACAGTATTTTCATTTTAAGCAAACATATTTCTGTTTTTCGGTTTTATATGCTGAGGAAAATGCGTGTACAGTGCAGAGATTTTAAATTATGAAAGCCATTGATTTATTTTTCAAAATATATTTATTACGCAATGGCGCGATATTTCACTAGTTGGGGTATCGTTAATGCGGGAGTGGTAACATATGTAGCAAAGACAGGACATGGTCTATACATTGTATCTCTATGGAAGAGTTTTGCTATTGCTTCGTCAGTCTAGAGTAGTTGCCAGGGAATACCAAGGTGAGGTTGGACTTCTGTCTCCCAACAAAAAATATTAGTATGTGAAATTAATGCGAAAAAAGCCATCATAAGCATTATCATTAGACTACGTACTGGGCATTTCAGGGAAATGATAATATGTTCAGATGGCAGAAAATATGTCTAGATGAAAATTTGCTCAGATGAAAATATGTCTAGCGGCTAGTACAAATTTAATTTTATACAGTTCGGGGATTTCCAACTCTGTGGTGCTGAAGAAGAAACAAAGACTGCAGACATTGAAGAGAGTTACCAGTTAACATTTTCTTATTAAAATTAAATACATAAGCTTAATGAATAAAAACAAGATATAGTTGAAATATTTTTTTAAAATTTAATTAAATTATTATTAAAAATAATCAAAATTTTTATATTAACCTCAAGCACCCCAATTTAATCACATAACAAATGGAAGACATACTAATAAGTCAGAAAGTCACTAATTTTATTAGACCCTTAGGTCTTTATTTATTGACCATCTACTTGGATTTTTCAATTATTGTATTCTATGTTATTTATAATTCAACATTTTAACCGTTTTGACTAAACAAAACATTTCCATTGAGGACTTCAGGGACAAATTTGCTTAATTACGATCTTTATGAGATTTCTACGGATTGTAAGGGTTCATTTTTTCTGCTGCGAAGACTTCTAGAAGTTTGTTGACCGAACGTGTCACACATACACACTGGTAACTATGCAGATCTGCGAGCGATCAATTGGGAATAAAGACACAATCGAACGGTGGGACGTCGTAGTACCTGCAGTTGATGGGGCAGGCGAGATCTGTTAAAGAATATCCTAGGGCCCATCCCACTTATGGAGTATGTTAGGGCACATCTCGGTGTTATGGGAGCTCATGATTGTCATTGCCGATTTGATAGGCCAAACTCTGCGGTCTTTAAATGTTACGCATCAGTCCTCCAGTTTAGGAGGACTCACCGGAAACCCAAGTGTTGCAGGAATTATACCCACCGTAGCAGAGACGGCCGTCTTCTAGGCAGAATAAATGTTTGAGTGCCGAGGCAACTGTCCTTCGGTTCTGTCTGGGGATCATAATGATGTTTAAATTATGTTTTCAAACTACGAGGCGGTATACGTTACTACATAAGTACTATCTAATAGCGATATCGCTACTACTTAATAGAAATTTTCTAAGACCTGGTGAGGCCCAAAATTCTTTGAATCTTAGCTTAGCCCGAACCATTTTTTTATTTCCTAAAACTATGAAGCAGTGTCATCTAAGTATCAGAATTAAGTTCTGAGTATGTTTATCTTAATTATCCACTCATGGTTGAAGTTCACAATGCTATTTAGTACATCGTGTGACGTGGCTGAGAGAGTATAGAAGTATATATACTTCACAAGCAAAACTTACCAAGAAAACTAATCACTCGTCTGAAACCGTCTCCTTGATCTCCTCTCTTGTCACCATAAACGTGCGTTAATTTGGCAGGAGTTCTGCCATTTCCACTTTTATTTGTGAATTATGTTCTTATGGGATGCTTCAAGTATCGTGTTAATAATTTATAACTTAACAATTAATTTATAACTATAGTCAATTTATAACTATAATATTGACTTCGTCTGGTACGAAGCTTTCGAACGAAAGCCCAAAATCTCGTATGGGTCAGCTCTTGCGCAACTTGCTACGTTCTTTGCATCTAGTAGAGTTCATTGTATGCAATAATTTTATTTCGTTATTTGATCCTCTGATATTTCCTATTATCAGCGGTTACATGTTTTGACAGAGAGTTCGAAGTATTGCTAGACTGGTAATTTTTTAGAAGGCCTTGTTGAATGAAATTTCTTCATCTTACATTTTTAACACTTTCCACTAGTTGGAAAGTGTTTATGATTTTGTTTATTCTGTCTGTCTGTCTGCCCGTTCGCACTATAACTGCCGTCAAAATGACTTTACCAAATGGAATTTTAGTGTGTTGTTGAGACGGTCTGCGGGACATATGGAAATGTAAAAGAATGGTATCATACAATCAGTTTTGAATTTAGCCAGGGTTAAAAACATGAAATACATTGATCCCTATGGGATCTAATTTTTCAGACATTTTTTAAGCGGAGTTAAAATTCATAAACTACTTTGGAAATATTCAAATTATCACGTAAAATGTGTAAAAACATGTTATCAAAATATGTGAAGTAGTTTTTTAAATAAAAATTGAGATAATAATTAGACCCATGTTATGTAAAGATCTCGTGGCTCATTGCAAAATAAAATATGGCATCCATTTTTTTTTGCTTAGTGAAATTCGTGATTTTTAAGGAACGCTTATATTTATATTTAGTGCTGCATCCATCCTAAAACCGCTTTATATTTGCACATTACCTGTGTACCTAAATTCTGTGCCTACGCAATTACCACATTTTTGATTTTAACTGAACACAAAATTTTGATTATTTCTACAACGAAGCCTAATTTTAAAGTATGCAGAATGTAAACAATCAAGCGATTGTTGTATAAGAATTGCTGAATTTTTTTAACACAAAATTATTTAGCTCAGGAGTCTGGAATATAAGTGATATGAATGAAATATTCATTGATTGTGCATAAAGAAGCAGACGATTCTATAGCATTGCCTGTTTTCAGGAAGTTTTAAGTTTCCAAGTAAAATAAATTATTGTAGTACTGTGATAATTTAAAAAATATCACCCTTGAATGTATCACATTTAGAGATATTTAAATAAAATTGCATTTCAGTTGGAAAACGTTTTATTATCAGTGCTTTATGCAGGATTAATCTTTCTTGTTCATATTCTTCTTCTTATTAATATGTAACTCTTATTGCACAACCTGACTAAGAGTTGTGAGGGTTATTATTGCAGATGTGATGGTTATTATTGCTTTCCATCCAATTATGAGACATGCACATATGAATAGTATGATTTGTCGCTTGTATATGGATGTTTTTGTGTACGTGCGAGTGTGTGTTTCGAGGTCATGTATTTGTGTACGTGCGAGTGTGTGTATGAAGGTTATGTATTTGTGCACGTGCGAGTGTGTGTATAGAGGTCATGTATTAATGTACGTGCGATTGCGTGTATGGAGGTCAGGTATTTGTGTACGTGCGAGTGCGTGTATGGACGTTATGTATTTGTGTATGTGAGAGTCTATGTATGGTGGTCATGTATTTGTGTACGTGTGTGTGTGTGTATGGAGGTCAGTGTATCTGTGTATGTGTTCGGTCTGAGAACCTCGATCTGATTAAAATTTGGCCCTTAATTCATAAAATTTGATAGATTATTGGGATAGAGCAAACCAAAGATAGGTGTTGTTTCGATTTCCTGTTGAGACAACAGCAGAGCTTACAATGATTGAAGTTACTCATGACGAGCTATAAATAACAGCTTTTACCTCCAAAACGAAGATTTTATATTTATTCACTCAATATTTTATGTATATAATATGTATTGAATTAACTGACTGATTGGCTGGCTGACTGAGTGAGGGGTGAATGCATCAAAAGTATCGAGCTAGATCCACTAGCTAGAATATTGGTTTTGGTGTCATTCAATCTGTCTCAGCGTTGAGAACAAGGTAAAAATAGGAAATTACAAAAATTCTGATTATGTGTGATAGTACATAGGAATAACAAAATGAAAAAATATTT
This sequence comes from Amaurobius ferox, assembly GCA_951213105.1. NCBI lineage: Eukaryota > Metazoa > Arthropoda > Arachnida > Araneae > Amaurobiidae > Amaurobius > Amaurobius ferox. Next base: position 88,197,467 of record OX578133.1, read on the forward strand.
CAAAACCCCTTTGCGTAATTATCGAACATTTCCACTCTAGCTATAAGCTCGGTTTAGGTGTTATTCTATCCGTCTTAGCTTCCAGATCAACGACAAAAAACTAATATTTCGAAATTAATTTAAATTAGGAGTGAAGCTGACGATAAAAATGAATAATTAAAAAATTAAAACCAATTTTCAATATAATCGAGTACTTTCACTCGAGTCAGAATCTTGGTTCTGGTCTCATTCGATTCGTCTCAATTTTTAGTTCAACGAGAAAAATCGAAAATTTCAAAAATTCGCATTAGGGGTGAGGATACAAAAGGATTTTCAAAATACATTCGCTGCCAACAATTAAAACTGGTTATCAAGAACTTTGATTAAGTGTGTAGGTATTGCGTGCAATGACCACTAGCCATTGAGAACGCGTGAAGTGTTAGTGAAATGACTAGTAACTAATGCTCTTTAAATTTAAAAAAAATGTCTTATATATTTAAAGTGACGGACAGGAACATTTATCTCAAGCCTTTAAAGCAGCGAAGTCATAAAATGATATTCTATGACGTTCTGCACCTAAAGTTTTGTGTGTGATAAATAACAGACATAATAAAAGTGAGTCATTTCAGAATACTACTACAGGCATCAATTCGGACTTTTAAGACCTCTTATATATTGTGTTCTTGGGTATTATTATTTTGGCTCCCTAAAATTATACCGCGACCTTTCTATTTCTTAATGCAATGTGATGTGGGCGGTACATAGATTTAGCTACCAGACGTAACGATGCCCTTAAATAAAAGATTTTCTCTGTGTTTTGGATTTAATGGTTGTTACTTTGCAGATCAGATACCATTTGCTGTGGTGATTCCACCTGTGTTTTGGAACTTTTCTTCAGGGAATCTTCTGGTGTAACCTCACCTCGTTGCACAGTTAATGCGGTGATGCAGAAGGTGTTACGTTCCACAATTTTATGCGTCTATTTATATGATATTTATACATGAGAAATTCTAACAGAACCCTTTGTAATGATAAAAAATTGGCATCAAACGTGAAATATGAATAATAAAACAACATTTAAATATTTACGAACGCGTGAAATAGATTTAAGGAAGCATTGACCATCATCTATTTGCCTTAAAGAATTGGACAGATTCAATGTCTTTAAAACTAGATGGATATGCGTTATTTAAAATTACAACGTTGCAATAAATGAGCAATTCCTTTCAGAAATCACGTGGTGTAGGGGAAGACCCTCGTAACAGATTTTCATTAGACGGTCAAGTATGACCCCCAAATATCGCCTAAAATATTGCAAATAGCATCTAGGTAGTCACCATTTCTTTAAATCTGTTTCCTAATCTTCATTTCTGTTCCGGGGGCGGGATCGAAGATATCAGTTAGGTTTCGTCTGATGGCCAATAGTATAAGTGGGCAAAGATCCAGCCTGACTTCTAGCTCACCAGGGGATTATTTGGAGAATCTGAAAATACCCTATTTTCTCTGCACAGGGGATAAATAGAAAATATAGTTAAAGAGTTCCGATGATCGATACTATAAATATTAAAACATTTTAATCTTCCAGGTCTCCAGGGGGGGGGGAATTGAGCATCTAAAGAGTGTGGTAAGACTTTAAAAAAAGTTCTCCGGGGGTAAATGGAAAATTTGGCCTCATTAGGTTTGGTACAGTAGTTCATATTAAAAGTGTGCCTTCTAGGTCACTGGGACTTCTGAAGGTTCTAGAAAAACAATGATACGCTATGTTAAACAATTATATATAATTATATTTTCCACTTATAATCTACATGTGCATAACACTTATAATCTACATGCACGTTTTTTTGCATCATCACACTTTTTTTCGCCGTTTTTTACCGATTTTCGTTAGCATTGCTAGTTTAAAATTTATCTTAAAATAAATAGATAAACCGAAAACATACTTCGTGAAATATATTTTCTTACCTATATCTCTATCAAATATATAAAAACATTGCAAATCGAAGCAGTTTTTCGTACTGGAGTTCAACCTATTTAACAGTTTTTATAAATAATACAAATTCCTAAAAACTGCGTGTAAACAAAAAATGGTATATAAAAACTCCCATCATTTGTCTTTTTGATGACTTTTTACATCTAGACCATTTGTTACTGAAAGTCCTAAATCACCAATGAAAAATCCGACGTTAGTACATTTATTTTTTCCCGTTTTCCCCAAAACAGTTTTTCAAATTAATGAATGCATTGACTGTTAGATTCGGATATTTATTTATATTTTACTTGTTTCCCCGGCTACGTTGCAGAAGCAATGGCTCAAAGCTCTCCCCCCCAATTTTAATGAGATAGAAAGAGAGCACGTATGGCGATAAAGTAATACATTCCGGAATGCGCTTTTTTTCTCGAAGCGATCATGTTTTCGGTTTTTAATCTGATTGTTTCTTCCTTGAGTCTTTTTACCAAGCAATATATTTTGAATTTGTTGCTCTCTCTCTTTCACTTAAAGAACCTCATTATGTTGCACTTGTATTTGAACTTCTGTACTGGAGAAAAATGCCTTGATGTATTATTTACAGAAACAATAGTTGACTCCAGGCTGTTAAAAACACGCTGTCTTTCAAGGCTGAGCAAAAAGCAAAAATAAAAGAGCAACAGTGTCTTAATTTGTGCTTACTTATGCTCGTCTCTTGTAAGAATTTATAATTAAAAGAAAATTTAATGTAATTGCTTGTTGCTAATGAGTAAAAACAGGTGCATCAGGAAGTAATTTACCATTTGATTTATAGTTCATTTAGGAGGAAAAATTGCACATATATTACTTCCCAACGGCCCTACTGTGCTGAAAACACCGGTTCTCATTAGATCACCGAAGTCAAGCAGCATCGCGCGGTTAGTACTTGGGTGGGTGACCACCTGGGAACACCGCGTGCTGTTGGCATATTTCGGGTGCGGTAGCCCGGTGGTTTGCGCGCTGGATTTGCACGCTGCCACAACTGCCGCTGTGTTCATGCGGAGTACGATCACGTTAAACATGTGGGTCCGTAAGTCCTTCCGACTGGTTGGTGGTAGGGGAAGGAGGGTACGATCCCTGTGGATGCCTCCCCCACTGGGTTCCGGTCTAAATTGGGTGGCACTTTCCGGCCGTCCAAAAGGTTACATTACACCTTTCTTTTAGGTCGGACGATCTGGGTCTCAACAGCAACATATATTACTTCAATTTTAGAGAATACGAATTTAGAGTATATTTTGTTCTACAGGGTTCCAAGGAATGTTCTTACGCACCCCAATGACTTCTAAAGAAAGGTCCATGAGTGTATACGTTAGGTCTATCTATAATAGTGCCTAGGTCGTGCTCGATAGAATGAAAGTGATTGCTACGCATCTAGCGGTGAATTTGAAAGAAATATTCGATCTCGGCAACAAGTGAGTTAAACGAAAAACAAGCCAATTAAAAAGTTGTAGAGCATTGTCTAGTTATCCTGAATTGATAATAAAAATATTACAGATGGCATTTATTTAACACAATATTGCTATTGACGAATAGTTGTCCTATTCAGAAATGATACAATAAACAACATGTATATAATCAGAAATATAATGAAGAGCCTTTTTAAAATACTCTCCGTCAGAGACAATGCGTATTGGAATTCCAGTAAGAATATTACTTTGACAATTATTGCAGGTGTCACCGTGCTAAAGGCCCTGACTATACAACTTTTTGACAGGTCTGAATAATACCGAATATTAAATGTTTGAATAATACCGAATATTATAAATCTGAATAATACCGAATATTATACTCGTAAGTCCGAATAATGTAATAATAAAATTTATAATAAATATTAAAATTTATTAATAAAATGTAATTTTTAAATGTAATGCAAAATTTATTAATAAAATGTTTGGTGCAATTTAAAATAAATTTATGAATACAATTTATTTTAAATTACACCAAATTTGCCGTTTTCAATAAATTTTCTTTCTGATTTGGCGACCAAACACACCTTTTAAGAGACTGTCCAAAAAGAGTCTATCTTAGAATAATGGAGCTAGTTTCATTCGGTTTGTCTGCAATAATTACGTATAAAATAATATTTTAATAATTGTATTTTAGAATATGTAGTCCTTCATTTCAGATTGTCTGATTTTGAGAGCTATTTACAAAAATTACTTTCAAAATCGAATCAAAACGTAGTCAGTACCAAGGTAGCGCATAAGTGACTTAACTGCAAATTTTCATGAAATTTCGTTTAATACTTTTGAACTAGAAAGATACATACATTTTATAGATGACGAACACATAGCCCCTCTCTCTCCCCCCCCCCCCCAAACACACACGCAGACGGCACCTTAATAGTATATTGTGTTCTAGAGGGCTTTATATGTGTAGATCCGTCTAAAACGGAGGTTCTAATTGTGATGACTGGAAATTCGAGTTTTTAGGTCGCACAGATATACACAGAAGTGGAACATTCTGTGATACAATAAATATGTCAACCCAGTAACAACTTTGAGTTCGAGGCAATAATACCAAAAATTGCCTCGGACAATTGACCACAATTTTGGTTTTCCATGTTTGACAGAACAGTGCTGTTCCCACTAGAAATATATATTTCAGCAATAAATGTGCTGAGCCGTTTTGGCATCACGTGGGTCTGGACTGATCGACATTTTGGCGACAGGCGAATACGCCTGGAGACTTGGAATGAATCAACACACCGTATTCAACGATCCTGTGAACTAGATATCTGCAGGGGGCTTAGAAGTAAGAAACGCTATGAAAGTTCCATTGGAGCGCTAGGAAGCCGAAGTCATTGATGAAAAACTCTCCTGTGATAATTTAAGTGTTAGTGCACTAGCTAAAATAGGCCATGAAAGTCCGCCAGTGAGCTTAATATCCAAGGATGGTGCAAAAGGACACAGGACTGTCGGCCCAGCTACCACCAAGGTTATCCTGCCCCAAACCCTAGATAGCGAGGTACGCTATATTCATAATGTAATAAAGAAGATTTTCTAATTAAAAAAAAATTGTATGAAGATAGCTCTTTCTGTCCTGAAATTGTTATCCGTCAAAAGCGAAATGAATGACAATATTTACTGTCATAATACAACATTTTATGAATGATGTTTTAAGGAAACAAACTGATTCATATAGAGAAGACCATTTTTATTTAAAGGCTTCCAGTATTTGTTTATCTTTCAGTAGATGCTGTTTGTTTTTCTTTTCCCTATATTCCCTATATTGTTTTTCTTTTCCCTATTTTCCCTATACATTATATAATATAATGTATAGGGAAAATATTGTGACGGGGCCAAAAATTTGAATTCAAGTTTTCCAGTGAAGAGCAAGCACATTTTAAGCATTCCTGAACTCGAATCGATCATTTTTGAGGTGATGTGTGTGTGTGTGTGTGTGTGTGTGTGTGTGTGTGTGTGGGTGGGTGTGCGCGTGCGTGTCTGTGTATGCGTGTGTGTCCGTTAGTCTGTAGAGTCGATATTTCACGAATGATTGGAACATTTCGAATGCAATTTTGTACAAAAATTATCATCAGTGAATACTAGAATCCTATCGATTTTAAACGCAAGAAAACTATTGACATAACCTCCAGAACGCAAGAATGAATCTCTCTCGAGATATTGCACTTTATCAAATAAATGTATAAAAAATCACATAAAATTAAAAAGTATTCAGTATCGTGAAATATGTTCATTTTTCATATGTAATATTATGAAATTTGTTAACATGATTCTCGTGGATTTGGTTCGTTCCATTCACGAGATGTAATTGTTTTGTATTTTGACGCCTAACAATTCGCCAACAGTCATTTATATATAAAAATACTCTTTTATCCGCCTGTCTGTAACGTTTGGCGATAAATTTGGAAAACTTGTTTAATTTGCTTAGCAATATATCCCTATCCTGGCAGTATTTCGCCCCAGACTGGTGAAAGTATTGCTAGAATTTCAAAAATGACGTTAAGTTAACAAAAATGATGCAAAAATTTTAAATTAATTATAGAAATATTTTAATATGTGAACTATACTGCTTAGCGGATCTTATCAATATTGATAATTGTCAATTCAGATTTGCATAAATGATAACTTAATTGGGCAAAATATAATTTAATTGCGTGAAATATTATTTATTAGCTAAATAGTTTTGCATGTTGTCATCAGGAAAAGCGCTAAATGTAAAATTCAACATTAAAAAGATTGTGCTGTAGATTTTATACATCATTTTTTCACTGCGAAAGAAGTGAATTCATTGCCTTATATACGAAAAGTCATGTGTTGCCCACATCATATTTTTTATGTTGAGACCTCGAATTTTATAATTAGTTGGAGTTATTATGGCCAAAATATATGCCATAATATTATTCTAAATCGCAACATAATGTTTCTGTCGTGGGGAGTTTTCAGTAAATTTATTAGCGAAGGTCCCATGCTTAATGATATCCAGTCATATCTTTACGCTAATTTTCGATCCTATTCCAGTACTTCCCCTATACACCACCATGTATTATAGGGAAAGTGAAAATTAGAATATCAATTTTTATCTAGCATTCGAATCCCTACTGGACCTCAATCACTTCCTCCATACCTCTTGCCTACCCAATTTAAAGGGGAGAACATATTCATGTTCCTCATCCATTCAACGTAATCCTATTACAGTACAAATTCTTCCATTGCCCAATGTACGGTCTTTGTCTTCTGTCTAGCAGAGTGCATATACGCCCGAGAAGAGCTCACACTCTTACCGAAACATATAAGCCTAATTTCAAATGACGTTTAGCTCATGAAAGCCATCGTTACCATAGAAACGAATTTGGATCTGTAGTTATGGTAGTGCTTCCCTTCAAGAATTCCGTTTTTCGACGCCTCGGAATTTTTATCACTTCTTTTCCCCCTCTTTTTTCGTTTTTTGAGCATAAATGGGGAAAAATATAGATAAGGAAAGATATAAACACATGAAAGTTTTTCCTTCAATTTAAATAACTCACGTGAAGATAATTCATATTTTGTATCAAAACTCTTTAACAGTGAGTATAAGGTAACATTTGAGAACTAAATAGGTTTCAGTTTTCGCATGTTAATTTCTAGTTGATTGATTGAAATACTTTTATACATATTTTTCTTTCCATAATCGGGAGAAGTTAATTTTCAAAGATTTTGAATAGAGGTGCCACTGTCACGTTAAACAAAACCTAATGTCATATAAATCAAATTTAAATTACGACCAATATTATACTGGGTGCGACAACCCAGTGGTTAGCGCTTGGGGATTGTACTTGGATGACCCGAGATCGATTCCGGTCTCTGCACAAACTATCGCCGTGTTCATGAGGAGTACTATCACGCTAAACATGTGGATCCGTAAGTCTTTCCGAAAGGTTAGTGATAGGGGAAGGAGGGTGCAGTCCCCGGAAATGCTCCCCCACTGGGTTCCGGTCTAAATTGGGTGGCGCTTCTCAGCCGTCCAAACGGATACCTTACACCTTCTGGTAGGTCGGACGGTCTGGGTCGAAGAAGAAGAACACCAAAATTATACCAAATAGTGACGTGACTTGAATCTTCTGTTCAATGTCTGATGTGGGCATCAGATGACTTTTTCTACAAACTCAAATTAATTTTCTCTTTCATAATCCATTAAAGAGTTTGATTGTTCAAAATAATACATATACCTCCTTGATATTATATCCGATTACCAACTTTTATATTCCTTCTTTTTCATTAGACAATTTAACGCATTTTAAAACGCAACTATTTTCTGAAAATTCCACAAAACTTACATAACTCGAAAATGGTTCATCTCAGAGTGATGAATTTAGGGTTATTTGTTTCGATGGCAAAGTGTATGTGTGAGACAAACATTTATTTATTAAATACATTTAAGAATATTTAATTTTTCATTTCCTGTTCTGGCAATTTTTGCAGGATATTTAGCAAGAAAGGATGGTTTTATTTTTCCCAATCATGTTAAAATCTAATCAGCTCAAAGTCATTAATCTAAACTGCCGTGCAAAATTTAAGGGATACCACTATTTCCTTTTTGATTCATTTGCTTCATTCTCAACATGCAAACGCGGTGTGAAACCTGCTTCAGTGTTCGACATGGTTATAGATCCTACTAAAGGACCGTCTTTTGACTTGAAGCATTCAAGGTTACTCTTTTGTGTTTTGGCACTTAGTGCAAGGATTTTTTTTACTGCTCGTTTCTGTTTTTGCTATCGTTTTATTTTTACTCATCGGTTCCGTAACTGCCGACGTACCTTTTGTATCATTTTCCCGCATGTAGGCCACTTCACTGCAAAGTAGCAACTGAAAACATTACTGTTCCTTAAATTTTTGCATGCTAGGGTATAAGTGACTTAACAACCAAATTAAAAGAAATCATAGAATAGTTTTTCAACTACAGTGAAAAATATCAACAGCTTTTCAACATTTCCTGAAACTCAAATCATCTCAACAATGGTCCTTACTAATTACAATGGTCTTTACATTGGGGTTGGTCTTATTCGTTTTGTCGTTAAAAATTTGGTATAAAACAAGCATTTAATTAATACATTTCTGCGTATTTAGTCTTTTATTTCTGATTTTGATGATTTTTGTGGGCTATTTCGCAAACATTAAATGGCTGGTTCTGTTTCTGCCCGAATGATACTAAAATCTAATCAACACCAGGGTAATCCAAGAATGACTGTTCCTTTCATTTTCACATATTAAATCCCATAAACTCTATATATAATTTCCTAACGTTCTTTTGTCTTTCCAGAACATCTAGAACACCAGTGATATAGAAAGATGAATCCTTGGATATTTATAGTATTGACTACAAGGCAGAACCTAAGAAAACCGAATTTTTGCTTACGCCCATGGGGGCGGAAAAATGAAAGGATCTTTCTAGACTCTTCACAAGCCCCTTCGTTAGGGATACGACAGCCCAGTAGTTAGAGCGCAAGAATTGCACTCGGACGACAGGAGTTCAATTCCCGCCTTTGCCCAAACAGTCGCCGTGTTCACGTGGAATACGGACATGTTAAATATGTGGATCCATAAGTCCTTCCGAGAGGTTGGTAGTAGGGGAAGGAGGGTACAGTCCCTGTGGAAGTCTCCCCTACTGGATTCCGGTTTAAATTGGGTGGCACTTCCCGGCCGTCCAAACGGATACCTTATACCTTCGGTGTAGGTCCGACGTTCTGGATCGAAAAAGAAGAAGACCCTTCGTTGACCTATAAAGCTGAATCTTCTCAGACGTATAGTATCGACTACTGGACCGAACCTTATGGAGCAGGATGCTAGAATTTTCTTCTGGAGTGTATAAAATGGGGAAAGAGGCAAAGTATCTCAGAACCCTGCCGAAGCTCCGCTGGGTTGAATCTGGACCACGAGACGGAACCTAACTGTTCCAATTTTTATTGAGACAACTATTTTCGACGTTAAAATTGGTACATTGCTAAATAAAACAAAACTCATTAGAATAAGTTGCAGCTTATTTTTCTAGGAGCTTTAGTTTCCTCTGACTTTGACAGCCTTAAATACTAGTCCTATACGAAAAATATATAAAAGTAAAGAGTTAAATCGAAATGCAAGCTTTTCGTAAAATTGGAATAACTCTGTTTTGGAGCTTTCATACTTTTAGTGGAACATCAAAATGGTTTAAAAGTGATTTGAAAGTAAACTTTAAAAATATTAAAGGGATTCTGTCTTTTACATATAAATTTTACTGTAGATCGATATGCATATATTTCTTGTACATTGATTTCCCAAACTGAGCATGATGCACTATCAATTTATCTCATATCCCTAAAAAGTTTTAATATTAGGCCCTAAGTGTTAGTAAGGAAAACCTGTTTTGTAAGTACGATATAAGAAAAGTAAATATCTTTGTCCGTCTGTCTGCCTATTTATCTCTCTGCCCATATGTCTGTCTGTCGCTTTATCTGTATGTCCATATGTCTGCCTCTCATGTTTGGGGACAAATTGGAGACCTTGGGGATTCATTTGTCTCAAAATAAGACACATGCCGCCAAGTTAGAGGTAATTTAATTAAATTTATTTCTGAGATAATCCGTGTAGTTTTGAAGGCATTCCTAATGTAATATTCTTGATTCAAAATATAGCGAATTATGAATTGTATAGCCATTTGTAATAAAATAAATAAATAAATATAGCGAATTTCAAGGTTCGTGTGACGTGCATATTTTACTTGTGGGGGGTGGGGTGGCTAAAGGTGTTCGTAAAGCAATTTATTTTTACTAAGGGGATGTTGTTGTTGTTGTTGAAACCCAGACCGTCCGACCTACCAGAATACTAAGGGGATGTATAGTAATTGTGTTTTATTATTTACCGCATAGTAATTTTTAACATTGATCGGGGTAGTAGTAAATAGACGCACGTGTGATTAGAGATTTTGGGAGTAAAAGCGTTGGAAGGTGGGAGGGAATCTTACATGATTGTATGCGCCCCGTCGTATGACGAGCAACATTTACTAGTCAGTAGTGCTTTGCCAGGGAAAATGTGAGATATTTAATATTAAATAATTAAGAGTCACAAGATATTTTTTTAAAGATAGTTAGCATATTCCGTTACGAAAATACCCCAGTAAGTTTCAACAGAACTATTGAAACAATAACATTGAATCATAATTTTCATTGTCAATTTGTTCCAAGAATGGACTAAAGAAATAGAGGAATATGATTGTGTGACAATTTCAACTTTATGAATAAAAATTCAAACTAATTTTGGGTTAATATTAACCTGAGTAACGTATATAAGCATAAATAATGCAGTAATTCTGCATTATTGCGTTATTTGTTCTTATATACGGTGCTGAAGTTTCCCTTGTTCTTCGCGAAAAGTGTATTTTACTTATTAATTTTAGGTTTTTAATCTTTGTGCCCCCGTTAAAATAAATTCAAATTTACAAAAATATTAAAATTCGTTTATTATACAATATTCCCAGCAACGCCATTAAAATGAAACATGTGAGCTTCCATTTGTTAGTTTGTAACTGAAGCACCATTACAGTTATTTGTGAAAAGATCAAGTAAGTAACTGAACATTACAGAAGTTACAGTCGAATTATTCAATAATCTTCTTTATAAGTTACTTATGCAATTTTTAACATACATCAATAACTTTGAACAATTATGGACAGATCACGTATTAAATTAAGGTTATATAAGAAATCAGCGCCTATGATGTGGGTAGAAACATTATGAACTAAAAATGACTATTTAAAAATAAGTCTGAGATCAAGATCTAAAAAAAATGTTTTGAGTAGTGTAAACATGAATATAAGGAGTGTTAGCTTATGAAAGATACATTTGGCAAGTTTCGTTTTTGTAATTTTGATGCTAGGATAATACATGCATCTACTCCTGTATTAAGCAATAACTTAATATTTGTGCATCTGTTGCACACAAAAAGGGTATGAGAATTTTGCGGTTGAAGCCTGATGTTATTGTTGTTTTTATTGATATGGGGAAACGTAACTTAAAGCTTTTTACACAAATTTATGATGATACCAGCGACGATGATGATACCAGCAATGATGCTGATACCAGCAATATTCTTAATGTTTGGTTTTCGATTTGTTGCGTTTTCGTGAAGCATTGTTGATATTGCGGCGTAGTGTTCCACTGAATGAAAGTTTATCTATACGCAAATTTAACTTTTGTATTTATACAAGCAGACTGACTGAGGAAACAGAAAAACAGGAACTCGCCATAATTTGCCTTACTTCAGTAACCACGTTCGCTTTCCCATAACTGTATCCAAAGTAATAGGAGTGATAGCTTCTAAAATAGTTTAGACTGAAGCTGGTAAAGGCTGAAGAAACAGTTTTAACGTAAGTTTATCATGGACTTTGTAAGTTCTCGCGCGTAGTTTCATGACTCTCACTATTTCAAGAGCCTTACTATCAGCAATTTGTTCTCCCACAATCAGTTTTCTGACTTCCTGATGGACTTCCTGGACCCATTATTGCGTTTTATGGATTCCTGTTTTACGTGAAGGTATGGATCACTCTTGACTGGATTCGCAATTATGTCTCTAATGACTGTAACAGCTTTTGGAGGTAAATGTAACACAGCATAATTGGATTTAAATCCTCATATTATGGTACATAAGTTCACCTTTCTGCTCTTTGGAGCACAGCAGATGATCTTTGGACATCCTTCAAGAAAATCACATTTTTTGCGTGTTTATTCGGCGAAGCTATTTTAGCGAAAAGCGGAAGCACAGTCTTGCATGCTTATTAAACGGCAACAACTTTTATGGGATTTATTATGAGCACATTTTACGTGCTCAATCAGTAGCAAACTTGCAGCGTGTCTTAAAATCCCAGTTTAATGTGTTTAGTTCACAGTGAAAATCATAGATTCTTGGGAGCACATTTTTGATGCGTTTAGCCAAAAGTTTGAGAGTGTTCTGAACCTTCACTAGATGAACAGGGGTAACTTTGATTCCCCCTGGCTCTCATTGGCTCTGTGTGCCAATTTACTGAAATCATCTGGGCGCGATTTATATTGGCCTTCATTGGATATTTCATGATACCGTCGGGCTCGCTTGAGTCCATAGTTGTATTCTCATGATGTCATTCTTCATTTATTGCTCGTAAATAAATTGTCCGTCCATTATAAAATTAGGCAGCGTCGAGTCTGTGGTTGATTGCCGCCTTGTCGCAGAGCCATTTCTGATATATGAAATTAAATTCTGCGCAACTGTATCGCAAGTTCTGTCACCGAAATGTAGAAAAACCACGGAGTGGCCTTGCATGCCCTCCATCGAGTAAACGCGTTGTAAATAAATATTTTAACTAGTCCTTTCACTCGCGCATTACGCGTTTCTATAGCTAGCTCAAACTAGATACCTGCATACTTAATAAAAGTTCTGAATATAAAAAACACCGTTTCAAATTTAAGTATGAAAATGGAATGGCATATATTTTTGAGAGGTAATTCTTTTAATCACTTTGAATCGTTTTCCCTAATTTTCAATTTTTTTTACTTTTTAGTTAATTTGAAAGCTGAGACGTATCGAATGAGACCGACACCAAGATTCTGACTCGAGTGGAAGTACTCGATTATTTTGAAAAGTTGCAGAGTTCACTTCGGCAATAAGAGCTTGTAATTCTGCCCCAGTGTTTCTATTGTAAAAAGTTAACTAGCCAATAGGAAGATCCGTGGTTTTATGGTTGGTGGAGAAAGGTTCTAAACAATGGCCCACGAACAAATCAACTTTGTAGGTTTGCTCTGAAATGATCCTAATAGCACTAGCACGGATTCAGACTCTGGGATATTGAGCGCCGATTTCAAATCGGGAAGACGACGACCACGAACGAAGCTAACCTGGAGGATAAAAATACTAGGAGATGGTCATTTGAATTGCCAGTTGCAAGCTAATCTGACATTAGAGGGGGGAGGAGAATACAGGGTTCACTTCGACGAAAATAGCTTGCAATTCCGTCTCAGTAGCTCAACAGTAGAACGTTGTCTGGCCAATACGAAGATCCTTGGTTCTGTTACCGGTTGGGGCATCACGGTTCATCACAAAGTGGTTTTGAGTTTTGATTATTCTTTTGCACCGTCACCTCTAGTTTGAATGTTTGAAATTTTAGACTTTTCCCTTGGTCTCAAAGCTGAGAACGAACACGAAAACCAAGATTCTGGCTGTAAGTGATCGATAATTTAAGTATACTAACCCTTCACTCAGTCAGCCAGTTAGTCCAGTTCATATTGTATAAATTACAATAATTATATGTTGATAAAGCCATATCAGGAGAGTTCATCACTTTTCGATATGGAAACGTTCCGTTGATTCGAATTCCTGCATTCTACCGAGTGGAGAAACGCTTCTTTATCACAAATGCTTTAAATATACTGTTTTCGATGGAAATTCCCTTTTACCCGGGGGATTACCTACAGCACAGAGTAATACCTAACGAGTTATGCCTGAGAACCTAGGTAGTTACAACAACTCAACTATATAATTATCTTTCTTTTTACACTTGAAGTAGACCCTATATGCTTTTGACTTGTCCATGAAAGAACGGATTCTCTCAGAATCTGTATACGTACACATGCAAATAATCCTAATTTAGCGGAATTTAGTGGAAGCTGTTGTTACCATAGCAACGAATTTAGAACTGTACTTATGGTAAAGCTTCCTTGCAGAAGAATCCTGTTTTTCTATTCCTCAGAATTTTTAGCACTACGCTTTTCCATCATTTCCATTTTTAGAGTTTAAATGCAAATAAAATAAACAAATAGGAAAATCAATGTATAGAGGTTCTTCTGAAATTTTTATTTAATAAATATATGTCTTATCGTGTATATGTGAGCTTTGCTTTCATTAAAGTACCTATATTTTAATAATTATTTTAAAGAATTAATAAAGGGCGCATTTTAAATTCGTGTCAGGGCTTGTTTTAACGTCCAGTAGCGCACAATTTGTGCAATACGAAAACAATTTGCGCTGTACCAAACTGGAATTTGTGTAATGTCAAACACGACTTTTTATTAATTTAGTGTTTCAGTTGAGATTTAGTAGATATATTTTTCATAGTGATTATATTTGTGTATTATAATAGCCGTAAATGTTTTATTAAAATTGAAGTGCTCGGGTTGAAATAATTTTCTTGTAAGTTGATATCTTTTATTTCGTGGCATAATGCGTTTTGTGTGTATGAATGAATATTTATCTCCAAACAGAAAATAAATAGCGACATAAACACATATTTAATATTTTTCTCATTCTATTTTTTACGCTTTATATAGCTCTGTTAAATCTCTGAAAAATACGAGCTAAAATTTTCGATAAAAATATTTTTGCTACCATTGAAAATTATTTCATAAATATTTATGCATCAGTACGTACTTCATTAAGTTTCATTACTTTTTCATTTTTTAAATAAACTTCAGTAATTTAGTTCATTTTTATTATGTTATTCTGAATCTTAACTCGCTGCCCTTGAACCTTTGTTTAAGGGCAGCGAGTTGAGCAATTCTGCATTAGAGTTTAGAGTTCATGGCCAAGTTATCTAAGGAAGACTGTATTCCTCCCCCCCCCCAGAAATGCAAAATATAGAATATTTTGTTAAATTACTAAAATAATGAATTTTGAAATTTCCAAAATTTTCGAGCTCAGGAACACTCTTGCCGCCCTTTAAATTAATATGATGCTAATATCTTTCGTTTGTGCAGTATAAAATTTTACTTAGAATAAACCCTGCGTGTTATTCCACAGTTTTAAAATTTGAGCCCTATCCATCATACGAGAGATTTATTTGCTTTAATAAGAACTTTTTTTGAGCAGGACTCATTGCTAGAACATTTATCACCTGCTGCCCAGAGCCGCTAATATTTAAACAATTGAAGCGATGATTATCTTCCATACTATATTTTAAATGAACTCTACACAATATACAAATATCTGCCGGGGAACGTGAAGACAGTTAATATTAACTAACTTGCACTTATTGATAAAATTTAAAAATGTTGTCAGTATGCTCCAGCATAGATATGCTGCAATGGTTGTAACGACTTACGTATACAGATGGGGTACAAAATAATACGAACACCTGTGAAAAAGTATGCTGCGTTTCACTCCTACAGTACAGTCGCGCCACCTGGAACAAACTGGAGCACTCGGTTCTTCTTAATTTATATTTAGTGTTGTATCCGTCCTAAAACCGCTTTATTTTTTCTTAATTTCTGTGCATCTACATTCTGAAACAACTGAATGACAATATATTTGAATTTAAATGATCATCAAACTTTTATTATTTTTACAACGAAGCCTAATTTTCACTTATGAAGAATATAAACACATAAAGATGTAGGATGAGTTGTATAAGAATTGCTGAATTTCTTTAACGTAAAGTTATTTAGCTCTAGAGTCTGGAATATAGCTGATACGAATGAAACATTCATTGATTTTACATAGAGAACATACGATTTTATAGCAGACTTTTTCGATGAAGTTTTAAGCATAGAGTTAAATTACTTGTACCTCCATGGTTTTAAGTTTTTAAATAAAATAAATGATTGTAGTATTGTGATGAATGAAAGGAATGGAATAAAAGCGTATGATTGAAATATTTACAGCTTTTACATAGAGAGCCAGTTGATTTATATTTCAATGACGTCATTTGAATAAAGTTCATATTTTTCTATGAAGTTTTAAGTTTTCAAATGTAATGAATTATTACAGTATTGTGATGATTTTAAAAATATTACCGCTGAATGTATTGCATTTTAGGGATGTTTAAACCAGTCAACTTATATTTCAATGACGTCATTTGAATAAAGTTCATTTTTTTCGACGAAGTTTTAAGTTTTCAAATGTAATGAATTATTACAGTATTGTGATGATTTTAAAAATATTACCGCTGAATGTATTGCATTTTAGGGATGTTTAAACCAGTCAACTTATATTTCAATGACGTCATTTGAATAAAGTTCATTTTTTTCGACGAAGTTCTAAGTTTTGTGATATAATAAATTAATGTAGTATTGTGATAATTTTAAAAATATTACAGCTGAATGTATCGCATTTTAGATATGTTTAAATAAAATTGCATTGCAGTGGGAATGTGTTTCATAATCAATGCTTTATGCATGATTGGTCTTTCTTGTTGTAAAATTATAAGAACGATATTTCAACCAATTGGATTTTCAGGTACGAATACACTGAATGCCTCAAATCTTCTACAAGTCAATATGCTTCTGATAAGAGTCTTACCAAACCAGTGGCTCGCATCTTAAATCTGCACCAACTAAAATAATTTAGGTGCTGTGATATATAGTTATGATGAGAAAGCAATTAATGTCTATACTAATAATAGGATAATGCATTTATATCAGCGTCATCACATCGTCTGCTTCCAAATCTTAAAGTTAATTTTTGTAATTTTTAACTTTTATTAATAAATTATAATTTTTAAGAGGTTTAAAAAATAGCATTTTATGAAGAATATGTCTCTTAATTTATGACTCTGAAAATAACGCGTTTCACCTTTCAGCAATTTTTGGGTAGCAGCTGTAATCAACTAAAAATTAAAAAAGTGTGTGTTATTGTGTTTGTATTTTAAATCCCAAAGTATTTAAAATCAAGGAACTATGCATAGGGTATTTAATTTACTTAATTAAATACTATCATTTTAATCAATACTTAGTAATCTTACCTATCTTTTATTTCCTTTTATCTATACTTATCACACAGATGACCACGCATTTCAATCAATTCCTTTCATGCTATTAAATATGACATAGAAATCTTACATTGTACTCTTTGCTGTTTCAAAGCCTTTCCATTCGTCCACGGCTGAGTTGACTTCCCTCTCAGAAGAGCTCATATTCTCACAGAAAACTCTAAGCTTAATTTCCAATGACATTCCGCTCATGGCAGATATCGTAACTATAGAAACGAATTTGGACCTGTAGTTATAGTAGTACTCTTCTGAAGGAATACTGTTTTTCGGCGCCTTGGAATTTTTACGACTACTTTTTCTCCTTCATTTCCATTTTTACTGCTTAAGTGCAAAAAATTCTGGATAAAAGGAAGCGTTAAATACATGCAAGTTTTTTCCAGAAATTTTTGAATATCTCATTTGAAAAGATTCTATGCTTTTGGCCTTACAAACAAATGGTTCTAAAGAAAGTTAATATATGCAAAATATATTTTATCCTGTACATGTGCGTTTTAATCTACATAAGAGTACCTATATCTTCTACAATTCTATTCTATAGTTGATAGATACGATCTTTTACGTGTCTTTTAAAGTTTGAACCTTACTTATCATAAAATGGATATTTTCTACTTGTAAAGAACTTCTGATTCATAAATGAACCAACGATCTCTGGCTGTCCCAATGACACTTCATCCATTATACTACTGAGAAGATTTCTTTATTTCTGTATTTGAAGTGGATCCATATTAATTGACAAATATCGGATGAGGAAATGAAATACAGTTAATATTAACTAAATTGAAACTGCTGAGGACATTTTTAAGTACAGAGCTCTTAGAAAAGTCCTTAAGCATCCGAATAAATTTGTAAGGAAATGCCTCTAAGTATACATATTAGGCTGTTTTATAGTAAAGTCACTATGTCCGATCGAATAAAATTGATTGCAGCGCCCGTTATGGAGTATTAAAAAATTAGGGTAACAAAGCAATAGAGCGAAATAGATTAAAAAGAGACAATTACAAAGTATTGGAACATTGTCTAATTAGAAGAAATCGACAATAAAACTGTTGCAGAAGGTATGTATAGAAAAATTGCTGCTATAATGCTAAATTAATCACTTGCATGTACAGAAATTACATGTAAAGCTTTTTAAAATACCCCGCGTCAGTAACAATTCACATTTATATTCGAGAAACAATAATACCGCGTACTTTGAGAAGTATTGCAGGTGCCACCTTGTTACAGTCCCCGATGATATGACTTATTCACAGTTACATATGTCTCTCCATATATGCATTCCGTGAGTTCCTGTAGTCGATTACTACTAAATAGCAGTAGCGTGCGGTAAAGGGAAGCAGCGGCAGCATTGCTCCTCTCTCAATAAATACCATATATCGATCAACTACAGAAAGTTTTTTTATAATTTGTACAACATTTTACTGGAAATTTACATTTAAATTACACCTTACGCAATTGGTACATTATGCCTTGGAACCAAACCGCATATCTTTAAAAATGTTTTTGCCCTGAGGTGATATGGTGGAGCGTTTAAATTCTTGTTTGGCTTAGAGCATGCGCAGAGATAATTTTCTTCTTCTTGTTATTATTGCAGTATGCCAAGTACTTTGCGGTCAGCAACAGAAGGAACCTAGCTTCAATTGTTTCATCTCCTGCATGTAGAATAGATAATCCTCCTGCTATATAGATATTAGATAATCCTCTACACCTATGTAATTCACATTTTTCTTCTCAATTTACTGTTCGTCTTCGTAACTGATTTAAATTAATTTTCGCTAAGGGTGCTACAATCCTGACGTGCACCTCACGGACATTTCCTTACAAAGTTATTGAGATGCTTAAGGACTTTAATAAGTTTAATAAAATTAAGTCACTGTGTGTTGATTTCACATACCAAAACTCTAAAATATCAGTTACACCAGTAAAGAACCTTGCAGCCCAAACCGGAAATCGAACCCTGGATCTCCAAACTGGTCCGCCGACGTTTTACCGTTGAGCTACTGGGACGAAATTGCAAGCTCTTATCGTCGAAGTAGACTTTGCATTCACCACTCTTTAATGTTTAATTGGCGATCAACTGAGAAGCTGATTGACCACCTTTTGCTATTTTTACTTTAGGTTAGCCTCCTGCTACTACTATTTTTATCCAGGTTAGTATCCTGAGTGGTCGTTATCTTCCCAATTTGAAACCGGTGCTCAATCTTCCAGAGTCCACTGAATTCGTACTAGTCGTACTGCGGTCATTTTCAGACCTCCGACATATTTGCACTAACCTACACGATGTCCCTGTTCGGGTGCCATTGTAAAGAACCTTTCTTCCCCAACCTGGAATCGAACCCAAGATCTCCGAACTGGTCAGCCGACGCTCTACCGTTGAGCTGTTGGGACGCAATTGCAAGCTCTTATCGTCTAAGTGGACTCGACGATAAGAGACACTCTTGCATAAGCG
This sequence comes from Amaurobius ferox, assembly GCA_951213105.1. Lineage (NCBI taxonomy): Eukaryota > Metazoa > Arthropoda > Arachnida > Araneae > Amaurobiidae > Amaurobius > Amaurobius ferox. The sequence continues at coordinate 88,217,101 of OX578133.1, forward strand.
CCCCAAACTTGACTGTAGAATGGCCCTTTCAGATTTTCATTAATTCTTCCATTGTCATCATTCAGATGGTTAACCACGCATTTCAATCTCATGTGAATTCTACCCACCCTATTAGAAATGGCATTAAAATCATACATTGTCCACTGTGCTGTATCAAAGCCTTTCCACTCGTCTGTGAATAGAAACGAATTTGGACCTGTAGTTATAGCAATACTCTCCTGAAAGAATCCTGTTTTCCGACGCTTGGAATTTTTACGACTACTTTTTCTCCTTCATTTCCATTTTTAGTGCTTAAATGCAGAAAAAATCTAGCTAAAGGAGGTCGTTAAAAGTATGCAATTTTTTTCTAAAATTTTTGAATATCTCTTTCTAGAAGTTTTCATACTTTTGGCCTTACATACAAATAGTTCAAAAGAAAGTTATGTATCATTTAAAATGTAAAATATGTTTTATCTTGTACATGTGAGTTTTAATCTACATAAGAGTTCCCATATTTTCTAGAATTCTATTGTAGAATTGAAAACACAATTCAAACTTGTTTTATTTCGAAATTTTAAACTTTGGACCTTATTTGTTATAGGACGGACATTTTTTTCTACTTGTAAAGAACATCTGATTCATAAATGAACCCATTTTCTACATAACCAACTAATCTACATAAAAGTACCTATTTTTCTTCAATTCTTTTCTATAGTTAATAGACACAACTTAAATGTGTCTTTTAAAGTTTAGATCTTACTTGTTATAAAACGGATATTTTCTACTTGTAAAGAACTTTTGACACATAGATGAACCAACGATCTCTGGCTGACCAAAGACGCTCCATCTATTATAATACTGAGAAAATTTCTTGATATGTGTGTCTTAAGTGGGTCCTTACTATTTGACTAACATTTAATGTGAATGTAAAATACAGCTACTATTAACATAATTGAAGCTAGTGAGAAAAAAAATGTAAATATAGTCCGTATTATAGCCAGTAAAATATAGTCATTATTGTAAAAATGCATTATTTTTATTGCATCTATATTGTTACAATGTATCTTTCGGATTCGCGAGTTTATTCTCAGGAGTCTAAAGATAAAAATAGCTAAAACTTTATTTAAAGCAGCTGATAAGTGTAAACAGGAACAATATACAGGTAATATCTTTTTAAGCCACAAAATAAACACCATACAGTATAAAATAGCAAATAATCGCTGAACTAAATTCTAAACAGGAAGATTATGTTTATAAAATATGGACATACTATATACAATTCACTTTTGCTTTTATCACGCAACACTGCTGTCTGAACAATGAGTAGCTATATAGCGGTACACTCTCTGCGGAAAGACCTAGAAAAACCAATGTGACTCATTAAATTCTGGATCTATTTGATTTTTGAATTTTTCCAAAATCGCCAAACGTCGCCAAGCTGCCAAAATTTTTCTAATACTCTATTACTTAACATTAACACTTTATTACTTTAAACATTAAGCTGCAATTTTATAATGTTTAACTTTGTTTAATAATTTATGAAGCTTTTCATAAGAAATAATAATTTTATTTGAAAATTTACTTAGTTAGGTTCTTTTCCCGTGGTCGATATTATAAAATTTTAGGTCACTGGGGGACTTCTGTAGGGTCTGGAAAGACGTTTTACCCCCCATTCTAACAATCGCCGGGGGGGGGGAGAATCGAAAACCCAGTTCCATAATGTTCTGTCTCGTAGTTTGTTTTTCGACTCAGACCGCCAGACATACTATCTCATGGTCTCTACTATAAACGAGCAAAGGTGGTGAAGGATTCAGCCTTTTAAGCCAGGGGCTTTCTGTGGTGAGAAAAATGAAGGCTTTAGGCATTGGTCTGTAAAAACCGATGCCTTTAAGTCCCCATTTTGCCCACCACAGGAATTAAATCGATAATTCGGCACTGTTAGTTTATGTCACGTGGTCTATATTATAAACAGGAAAGATTTAGCCTTCTAAGTCAGGGGGCTTTTAGAGAGTCTGAAAATACCTATTTTTCCCACCCAAGGAAGTAACTAAATAATCCAGTATCGTTAGGTTCTTTCCCGTCGCGACATTATAGTATGCAAAGATTCAACTTTCTAAGTCACTAGAGGGAGATTCTGGAATGGGGGTGAAGAAATTTTTTTAAAAAACTTCCCCTTTTCGTCATCCTCCGGGGGAATAGAAAATTCGTCTCCGTTAGATTCTGTCCCATGATCGATGCTATAAGTGTGCAAAGATTCAACCTTCTAAATCCCTATAAGATTTTCAGGAAGGTTTGGAAATACTTTTCAAAATCACCCCAATTTCTCCGTACTCGGGGAGAATTCACCACAGTTAGGTTCTGTCCTGTGGTTGATACTATAATTGTACCTATACTCAACTTTCTAGGTTACCGTGGGGCTTCTGTAGGGTGTGAAAAGGCAAAATAAAGTAAAATAATTATTATATAGAAGATGGAAGATAGTTATTATTAACAGAACAGTAGTCACCGAGAGATTTTTTATAGTCAGTATGTTACAAAGTGGACTTCCAACTTGAATTGTCAATAGGCATCTATATACCTTAGAAAACCTATACTCTTCCAGAATATTTGTAGAAAAATTGTTTAGTTATTTATTAACTAGAAGGTATGCCTGTCATATGATGGAAATAAAAATTTGCAAAGCATTGTCACCTATTTAGCGTCATTTTAATCAATTTGGTGATATTTTTATCAATTTGGCGACAGTTTTGCTAATCTGGCAATATTTAAAAAAGTGGCTAAGTTTGCGACATCCCGCTAAATTTTTCGCCAAGCATTAAGTACGGTCAGAGAAATGGAGAAATTCTTATAGTCGTTTACACTGTTCTTTCCAAGATATTAAATTTTCATAAATTAGTCGTCATTTCCATTGATTTATTGTCATTTTTAAAAATTTGGCGACATTTTCGTCAATTTGACAACATTAAAAAACTCGCCAAGTTGGCGATATGCCGCCAACATTTGTCGTTAAAGTTTTGGCAAGTATTACGTACCGGAGAAATAGGTTATTCTTATAGTAGGTTTTTCCAACTTGAATTGCCAATAGGCATCTATACACCTTAGAGAAACTATACTATACAAGAATATTTGTAGGAAAAATGTTTAGTTATTCATCAATGGGGTTGCTCAATTCGAACCTTGTATTCAAAATTTTAATTATGTTATTGGATATACTTTAAATACGAAATAAAGATAACCCTCACGGTAGCTCAATATTCTAGTGCTGTCCAGTAGGAGATGTGTTCCGACTTTCCTCTGTGACAGGGGTTTTTGATACTGACGACCGATACAGTGGGTGACCGGGCCCTAAATAATAGCAGATTTGCAACTTAGCAGCATTCTGAAATGAGTGGCAGCGTGTTCAATCCCCAAAGATTCAATCTACAAAATATTGCTATCCTTTATTTAAAAAAAAAGAATGAAATTTTCTTCAAAACTCAGAAGAAATGGAATGTGGGGGGACTTTTTCAAATATCGAATAAGCAATAAACGTATCAGTAGTTTAGTAGATGAAGTATTGTTCACCCAGTACAAATCCTGCTTTAGCAGAAGATCGTGATCGTATATTAGTTAATAATATTGAGTGGTAGAGGCCCGTGGTCTGCGTATGTCTAAGGATTTTAGAAGCGCAAGGTTTGGGGTGGTTGGGAAAGAACTCTTTATATATACATAACTTTATGTGGTGTGTTTGACATGTAATCAGTTATACTCCTTCCTTATCACGACAAACCTGATCGCGGTAACATCCGTCCTGTTTCTCAACAACTCGTCCATACTTATCACGTAGATAACACTGCGATTCAATCTTATATCAACTCCACCTATTCCATTAGAGATGCCATCGAATTTTGACAATGTTCACAGTGTTGTTCCAAAACCTTTCCGCTCGTTCGTGATAAAACAGACCTGAATTTCAGAAGAGCTAATATAACTAATATATAATTGTTTAACGAGTCTAACCAATGTTTGTGTCTTTTCAGACCCCCCTGAAGCCCTCCGGTGACCAAAAAGACTGAATATGTGCACATTTATAGTATTGATTACTCTACAGAACCTAATGCAGTCGGATTTTCGATTACCCCCCTCCCTCCTCCTCGGGCAGAGAAAATGGGGATCTCTAAAATGTTTTCAGACCCGCCCCAAAACCTGTATCTTTGCGTATTTATAGTATCGACCATGGCACAAAACCTATCGGATGCTATCGGATTTTTGATCCTGCTTCCGGGGCGGAGATTACGGGGCTTTTAAATGCATTTACGGACCCTACAGTAGTCTTCCGGTGGATTACAAATCTGCACATTTATTGTATCGATCAGTAAACCAAACCTAACGGAGGCTGATTTTCTACTTTTCTGCTGGAGTGAACAAATTTTGGAGAGTGGGTGGGTAAGTCTTTTAGAATTTTTTTTAAGCTCCTCATAGGAGACTTAAACGGCTGAAACTCGATTATGGGATAGACTTTAACTGGGCCAATTTTCAATTGAGAAAATAATTTTTGACCCTCAGCACTGCACGTTGTTAAACAAAATTAAACTTATTAAAAAATGCTGCGGTTTAATTTTTTAAGCATGTTAGTTTTTCTGCTTTTGACAGGCGTAATTACTAGTTCTATCTCACAGAAAGATCTAAGCTTAATTTCCGATCATGACAGCCATCGTTACTATAGAAACGAATTTAGATATGTTGTTATAGTAGTACTCTCATGTAAGAATCCTGTTTCTCGGAATTTTTACAACTACTATCGCATGCCAACGGCCCTACCGTGCTGAAAACTCCGGTTCTCGTTAGATCACCGAAGTCAAGCAGCATCGGGCGCGGTTAGTACTTGGGTGGGTGACCACCTGGGAACACCGCGTGCTGTTGGCACATTTCGGGCGCGGTAGCCCGGTGGTTTGCGCGCTGGGTTTGCACGCTGCCACAACTGCCGCCGTGTTCATGTGGAGTATGATCACGTTAAACATGTGGGTCCGTAAGTCTTTCCGAGAGGTTGGTGGTAGGGGAAGGAGGGTACGGTCCCTGTAGATGCCTCCCCCACTGGGTTCCGGTCTAAATTGTGTGGCACTTCTCGTCCGTCCAAACAGTTACCTTACACCTTTCTGGTAGGTCGGACGGTCTGGGTTTCAACAACAACAACGCTGCCACAACTGCCGCCGTGTTCATGCGGACATTTCTTAACATTAGCTATAGATAGAGCTTAGATGATGATTAATAAGGATTTGACATCGAATTTTGGAGGTTGAATTATTTACTAAGAATATAGATTTATGGTTCTGGATATACGAGTATTACATCTGGTTTTCCTGAAAATGCGTATTACTTTACGAAATAAGTGTGTAAAAGAATATAAAAAATCTTAATTGTTCGTCGAAAATGAAGTGGATACACCACTTGCCACCAACTATGAATGCCTCGTCGTAAATTGCTTGTTCTATGCATGTGTTAAGAAACTTGCTGTTCGAGTCGGGACTCGAACCACGGGTATTCGTACTTATCATCTAACGTTCGTCAAATTGATCTACTAGGAAGCTATTATTGTTAAAGTCGATTTTGCATTTACCTCTCTTTAATGCCAGATTAAGCGTAGAACTTGACAGTCTGGCTGACTACCTTTTGCTATTTTTGCATCAGGCCAGCCTTCTGATTTTTATCCAGGTTAGTATTCTGCGTGGTTGGCCCATAGCTTTGAAATCGGTGTCAACTGAATTCGTACTAGAGTCACTTTCAAATCCCCACCATCATTGCACGAACTTGCAGGGTTAATTTGTTTAGGCGCCATTGTGGAATAATCATACAGACATATTACAGGACTCGAACTACGAATCGTATCAGCCAGCTGACCCTCTTTCAATTGAATTAATGGGGCGCATTTGCAAACTCTTATTGTCAAAGTGGACTCATGCTTTTGTCTAAAATTTATGAACATGTTATTCGAGAAGTTTAATATTTTTGGCCTTGTATATTAATGACTTAAAAGAAAGTAAAAGCAATTTGTAAAATATTAAATATGTTTTAACTTGCATCTAGGAATTTTACTTTACCTCAAACTATCTATATGTCGTTTACTAGCTTTTCCAGAATTGAAAAAGTTAAGCATCTTAAACTTTTATCATTTTAATTTTACTTTACCTCAAACTATCTATATGTCGTTTATTAGCTTTTCCAGAATTGAAAAAGTTAAGCATCTTAAACTCTTATCATTTTAATTTTACTTTACCTCAAGCTATCTATACGTCGTTTACTAGCTTTTCCAGAATTGAGAAAGTTAAGCATCTTAAATTTTTATCATTTTAAGTTTACTGTACCTCAAACTATCTATATGTCGTTTATTAGCTTTTCCAGAATTGAGAAAGTTAAGCATCTTAAACTCTTATCATTTTAATTTTACTTTACCTCAAGCTTTCTATACGTCGTTTACTAGCTTTTCCAGAATTGAGAAAGTTAAGCATCTTAAATTCTTATCATTTTAAGTTTACTTTACCTCAAACTATATATATGTCGTTTATTAGCTTTTCCAGAATTGAGAAAGTTAAGCTTCTTAAACTCTTATCATTTTAATTTCACTTTACCTCAAGCTATCTATACGTCGTTTACTAGCTTTTCCAGAATTGAGAAAGTTAAGCATCTTAAATTCTTATCATTTTAAGTTTACTGTACCTCAAACTATCTATATGTCATTTATTAGCTTTTCCAGAATTGAGAAAGTTAAGCATCTTAAACTCTTATCATTTTAATTTTACTTTACCTCAAGCTATCTATACGTCGTTTACTAGCTTTTCCAGAATTGAGAAAGTTAAGCATCTTAAATTCCTATCATTTTAAGTTTACTTTACCTCAAACTATCTATATGTCGTTTATTAGCTTTTCCAGAATTGAGAAAGTTAAGCATCTTAAACTCTTATCATTTTAAAGTTTTGAACTAAGGTTCTGTCATGAAAGGGATTTCCCACTTAACTAGGCCCACTTAACTAGACTAAAGGATTGGGAGAATCCCGAAGTTTTCCACGAGTATCAAGTGGGCATTCGACTTCGAATGCCTACATGGAACCATATATATGCTAGATAAGTTAACCTTTACGTTACGGCTCCAAGAATTCAATTTTTAAACTCCAGAACGTCAAAATAAATGAAAATTCCACCCCTCTAAATAAACAACTTCAATGAGCTTGTCTTTTGTTCGTAACTCTCCCCCTTCAGTCAGAAGAAACTTGAAGGAAGGGCTGCAGGCATTCTTCAAGGCACTAAACTGGGTATAATAGGCGCCCTTCTCCTTTCCCAGAAAAATGGGGGTGAAAAAGACTAGTACAGCAGTTGAACCAGCGCCGTTCTAGAAGAAGAGATTTTCAGTGGTGCAACTGTTGTACCGCCGTAAGGAAAAGGTTAATAAGTGGACAAAGGTATACATATATAAACTTCGATCTTCGCACAAAATAGGTCTGCAAATTATTTCAGTTAAATGACGTCAGGAGGATATCGTGTGAACAAACTGTGTCGCATTATATTAAAATGAGTGGCATTAGATTCAGGAAATAGAGGACTACAAGAAACATAGAAATCAGAAACAGATTAGCAGGGTGTACTTATTTTTTATATTTATAAAAATACTGAAATCTAGTTTTATAGCCAAACTATATACATTTTTCAAACTTTGTTTTCTGAGTACGCATCTACACAATATACGCAGTTTACCATTTAGATGTTGTCCAAATCGTTTCAGGGATTTTCAAGATAACGAAGGAGCAACTATCTGATGCACACACACATACTGATATCGAAAAATCTCGTTTTATAGCTAAATTATAAGCATTTTTTATATTTTTTTTAGTTCAAATCTATGTGCAGTGTATTACCTAAATTTGGTCCTAATCGCTTTAACGGTTTTGAAATTACAAATGTCCAACAATTTTGGCAAACGACCGTTTTATTGCTAAATTAGATATAGTTTTTTGAGATTTTTCAATGTTCACATCCATGCAATATATTAAATTTACCACCAAATTAGGTTCAAAGCGGTGGTTTTTAGATTACAAAGGGCAACGATTTTACCCCTCTCCGTCCACGCACATACATAAACCGACAACAGTCATTATATTAATATTTGACTGTCAAAGCGAAGATAGTGAATATTAAATGAAGTATCTGAAAGATTTTCAAATATATTCAGTTAGCCACAATATTGAAATATCACAGTGGCTTTTAACGACGACTGTTTATTTTAGAGAAACAACATTGAATCAGGATATTCGTGGAGAAATGTTTTAATTCTTGCCTAAAACAACACAAGCAATCGCAAACTTGGCCACAGTAATACACATTCAGTTTCAAATGAATTGTGTCATATTAAGATAGTCCGCAGGTTACCAGTCAAGTTCTGTTGAAAAATTTAACATGCAATATTGTAGGCTCTGACAGACAACTTTTACATGAGCTATAAGTGGATTAAGTGGATTCTTCACCCCAGTATCTCAGAAGCTAAATAGAATAGAATGGTAGTATGTTGATTTTTAAGTTTTCTGATAGGTAGGGCGATAAGACAAGACGTTATTAATTTGGTTTACTTTGCCCCAGATAATTTTTTATATCAATGTGTCAAAGATTGTACATTTTGGTTTTTATTATGAAAGTTTCACTTTTGCGCCTAAACTCTAAAGCCCACCAATAAAGTTAGACGTTTAATAATCGTGATGTTGAGTATTCCACTGCTACTTTTAAAAGAAAAATAAAGAAAATTTTCACTTTTCAAGGTTTAAATAATCGTAATGGCTATTGGAAATTTCTTAAATGCCGTATTTATCAGTTTTTGTAAATTTCCTCTCATATGAGATGATATAAATCTCAATTCCACAAAAAGTCTGTTCAACATACACAATCCAATTTGACATGCTGAGTCTCTTGTAGCAAACTGAAAAGGAAAAAAATTACAAAATTTAAAATTTTCAAATTTTAAGGAATCTTAATGACTATTCGAAAACTCGCAAATGGCGTATTTAACATCTACAAAAAGGACTGATATCCTATAAAAACAAATTTATAAAAAAATCCTTCAGCTGTTTAAAATGTGTCAGCTATAAAAATGATTGAGACGGAAAACTATTGAAAAGTTTATCAAACTCCATGTGTAAAAAATATAGAATGGAGGAGTTATAGTCTGCTATCTCAAAGACTTTGCTCGCCCGTAAAAGAACAGATGTTGCCTCTCGCAGAATTATACACAGAAACTTCTAAGCCTAATTTTCGATAGCATTCCACTCATAGCAGTCATGGTTACCACAAAAACGAATTTAGATCTGTTGTTGGTAGTACTCTGCAAGAATCCAGTATTTCGACAAATCTGAATTTTCATCACATTTTAACTATTCCAATTTTATTTTCAGTGCATATATGCGAAAATATATAGTTAAATAAAGAACTAAATATGTGGAATTTTTCCTTAAAATTGAAGTTCTTAGTGTATTTTATGTTTTTTTTATGATTTACAGTTAGCAGTGAATTTTGAATGATACTATATAAAAATTTTATAGATAATATCTGATGTTATTAAGACTAGTCTAAATATTTTAATGCAGATTTGTTTTTCCAGAATTAAATAAGCTTAAGAGCTGAACCAAGATACGAGTATTAGAAATATAATATTGCCACAGGGAGCACGATATATTCCCTAAAAAATAAAAAATATCAGATTTCATTGAAATCTGATATTTTTTAAGTGCTAATGACAAAAACGGGACCGATTTCCAACAAGCTCGAGTTTCAAGATAGCTGTAATTTGAGTAATTATTTTCTCACAAAATGGGAATTTTTTAATCACCAGGGAAAATTACGCTTTAGACGCATAGAAATATTTATGATTGCCATACTATTCATTCTGGTTGTTGTACTAGTATTACATAATTCTGGTTGTTACATTAGTAATAATTATAGCAGTTACATTAGTAATAGTTTGGGCTGTTACACTAGATTTTGTTCGGCCTGCCCCATTAGTGATAGTTCTAGAAATTTTGTATTTTCAGCTTCTGCAGGAATATCGATCCAAATCATCCTTTTTCACAACTTTTAATTACACCTTATAGCCTTTTAACAACGGAATATTTTTAATAACATATGTCTACTTTTAAATAACGAGCACCTTTTAATAACGCAATATTAACGTATACCGTTTTATGTTTAACAAATCGCAATTTTTAAATTTATTCCAATTCCATTGAAGACGATAGATTAATGTTTAACATTTTATTACATTTTATATTCACGAAAACTCTGCACGCTCATAAACTTGAACAAATGTCAAACTTTTAATGAAGAGCTCATTATTCCTTCCCCCCTCTGTCTTATTAGTTTCAACACAGCATGATAACAAATGTTGAAAGGAGTGAGAGATTTCTCATCAAAAGCATATCTTCAAAGTACAATATTGACAAGAACAAGATAACAGATGCCAACTTTCTCAAAATAAATAGAAATAAAACGGTAAAACTGCTGGAGGCAAGCCTCAGAATTTCTACATTATATAGAAGTAATATTTTCTTTTATGACATTATATTGGCTCATCAATGAATGAATTTATGCGATTGATTGAGCCTAATCTTTCAATTTATTTCTTTTCGAGAAGACAGAAAAGTTCTTTGGCGGGCATTTCTTCCAGAATGCTTGAGTAAAAGAGCGGGAACAAAGAATAGCGGCTAATAAAGTACCGCAAAAATGACATTCGATGGTCATTTATCACTCTGTACTCAGTCATAAAAACTAACAAGGCAACCTAATGTGAAAATAAATAATTGTATTGACACAAAAAACGCGCTTCCGATGAAGATTACAGACGTTAAATCTCAATATGTCAGTTATTGAATAATAATATAAAATAGACTAGCAGATAACCCGCTGTTGTTCGTGATGCAAGTTCTAGTAGTAATTTCAATGGCGCTGTTCTTCAGAAAATTCTATTAACATATTTTATTTAATTTTCTTAAAAACGAAATATAATAATCTTCGTTCTAGCTAAACAAAATTATCCGCACATGCAAATATATATGGAATCATCGTTTCAAAACATATTTTCAAATAAATTTTAGTTTGTCAGCATACGCTAAAATGAAGACATCAAAATGATAGCAAAAGATGCATATATAATCGTTGATGTTGTTGAGACCCAGACCGTCCGATCTACCAGAAAGGTGTAAGGTAAATGTTTGGATGGCCGGAAAGTGCCACCCAATTAAGACCGGAACCCAGTGGGGGAGGCATCCACAGGGACCATACCCTCCTTCCCCTACCACCACCCTCTCGGAAGGACTTACGGACCCACATGTTTAACGTGATCGTACTCCGCATGAACACGGCGGCAGTTGTGGCAGCGTGCAAATCCAGCGCGCAAACCACCGAGCTACCGCGCCCGAAATGTGCCAACAGCACGTGGTGTTCCCAGGTGGTGCATATATAACCGCTAAGTTATATATAATTTTCTTGACATAAAGTTTTGGGGGAATATCGCGTACGCAATTATTTCTATGCAATACTTAATCAATATTTCTACAACCCCAAGTTCGAGAAACTGAAAATATGGAAGGGATTGCCCGCAGTGAAGTAGAGAATATTTGAAAACAATATGAAAAATTGTGGATTTGTATACGGACCAGACAAACATACTTTACATTTTACATATTGTCAATGTTGAGAGTTTAAACACTGGACGAATGTCTAATTAGAATACTGAAAATGCGGAATTATTTTTTATAAATACACATATATTATGAAAAAGGCTATCAGATAGCATATAAATTAAAGTAAGTACCAAAATAAGAAAAATAATACAATTTATGACTACTTTTTAAAATTAGTACATGCCAAAAATATAGGCAAAATATGCAGATTTTTAGAAACTGAATAAAACGACGTCATTAAACGAACACTGTATGACTTTTAATATGTTTTCTGGGTATCTTCATTTAAATATACAACGCTCTGCAATTGACAAACTAGGAGGTTTCCAGAATTTGGAGATTGAAGTCAGATAGAAAAAACGTAGAAGAAATTGCAACGCAATTAATTAGATCTAAAGGAAGGATCGGATATTAGTTGGTGGCGATGACTATAGATGCCAAAAGGCCGCTCTTGAATGCCACGTGTTACTTCTGCACGCTGTGACAGATAGATTTTGCAGATGGCATTTTCCCACAATTTGTCTTTAATTCATATTCAAACAGAAAGCGGACACCAATTTAAAAAAAAAACCTATTAATAGACAGACTACAGAAGGCATTAGCTCCACAGAGAAATGGCTCGGTATGATTCAAATCTTGGCACAAGATGAAGATATTACAGTGGACACGGAAGCTTATGTCCTACAGTGATAAATGGATATATGTAATATCAATAGATGCAATCTGGATGGTCGTAATTGATATGCACCATATTGGCATGAATTACGGTTACCTAGAAGTAAAATAGACAGCAAAGTGGCGTATCCATCGTGTTGTTGTTGAGACCCAGACCGTCTGACCTACCAGAAAGGTGTAAAGTAACTGTTTGGACGGCCGGGAAGTGCCATCCAATTTAGACCGGAACCCAGTGGGGGAGGCATCCACAGGGACCGTACCCTCCTTCCCCTACCACCAATCTCTCGGAAAGACTTACGGACCCACATGTTTAACGTGATCGTACTCCGCATGAACACGGCGGCAGTTGTGGCAGCTTGCAAATCCAACGCGTGAACCACCGAGCTACCGCGCCCGAAATGTGCCAACAGCACGCGGTGTTCCCAGGTGGTGCATATATAACCGTATCATTTTTATACTGTTGCGACAATCGGTGAAACACAATAAGAAATATATCAATGAAAATGACTTATGCAATTTAAAATATCAATAATTCCCGTAATTTTAAATGTCGAAGCCATAACTGATATAAACCCAATCAAAAACACTGTAATGACATTAATTTATAAAATTTATTTTTCTATCATTATTTTAATATTTTAAGCGAAAATATCGAATGAAAATCGTCTGGGGAATAAACACATTTGATTTAATTATATTGCTAAGTTATACATAATTTTCTTGACATAAAGTTTTGGGGGAATATCGCGTACGCAATTATTTTTATGCAATTCTAAATCAATATTTCTACAACCCCTAGTTCGAGAAACTGGAAATATGGATGGGATTGCCCGCAGTGAAGTAGAGAATATTTGAAAACAATATGAAAAATTGTGGATTTGTATACGGACCAGACAAACATACTTTACATTTTATATATTGTCAATGTTGAAAGTTTAAACACTGGACGAATGTCTAATTAGAATATTGAAAATGCGGAATTATTTTTTATAAATACGCATATATTACGAAAAAGGATATCAGATAGCATATAAATTAAAGTAATTATCAAAATAAGAAAAATAATGCAATTTATGACTACTTTTTAAAATTAGTACATGGCAAAAATATAGGCAAAATATGCAGATTTTTAGAAACTGAATAAAATGACGTCATTGAACGAACACTGTATGACATAATATGTCTTCTGGGTATCTTCATTTAAATACACAACGCTCTGCAATTGACAAACTAGGAGGTTTCCAGAATTTGGAGATTGAAGTCAGATAGAAAGACCGTAGAGGAAATTGCAACGCAATTAAATAGATCTAAGCGAAGGATCGGATATTAGTCGGTGGCGATGTCTATAGATGCCAAAAGGCCGCTCTTGAATGCCACGTGTTACTTCTGCACGCTAGGACAGATAGATTTTGCAGATGGCGTTTTCCCACAATATGTCTTTAATTCATATTCAAACAGAAAGCGGACACCAAATTTCCAAAAAACAATCTATTAATAGACAGAGCACAGAAGGCATTAGCTTCACAGAGAAATGGCTCGGTATGGTTCAAATCTTGGCACAAGATGAAGATATTACAGTGGACACGGAAGCATATGTCCTACAGTGATAAATGGATATATGTAATATCAATAGATGCAATCTGGATGGTCGTAATTGATATGCACCATATTGGCATGAATTACGGTTACCTAGAAGTATAATAGACAGCAAAGTGGCGTATCCATAGTGTTGTTGTTGAGACCCAGACCGTCTGACCTACCAGAAAGATGTAAGGTAACTGTTTGGACGGCCGGGAAGTGCCACCCAATTTAGACCGGAACCCAGTGTGGGAGGCATCCACAGGGACCGTATCCTCCTTCCCCTACCACCAACCTCTCGGAAGGACTTACGGACCCACATATTTAACGTGATCGTACTCCGCATGGACACGGCGGCAGTTGTGGCAGTGTGAAAATCCAGCGCGCAAACCACCGGGCTACGCGTATCCATTGTGTTGTTGTTGTTGTTGAGACCCAGACCGTCCGATTTACCAGAAAGGTGTAAGGCAACCGTTTGGACGGCCGGGAAGTGCCACCCAATTCAGATCAGAACCTAGTGGGGGAGACATCCACAGGGACCGTACCGTCCTTCCCCTACCACCAACCTCTCGGAAGGACTTACGAACCCATATGTTTAAAGTGATCGTACTACGCATGAACACGGCGGCAGTTGCGGCAGCGTTGTTGTTGTTGAGACCCAGACCGTCCGACCTACCAGAAAGGTGTAAGGTAACTGTTTGGACGGACGAGAAGTGCCACCCAATTTAGACCGGAACCCAGTGGGGGAGGCATCTACAGGGACCGTACCCTCCTTCCCCTACCACCAACCTCTCGGAAAGACTTACGGATCCACATGTTTAACGTGATCGCACTCAGCATGAACACGGCGGCAGTTGTGGCAGCGTGCAAATCCAGCGCGCAAATCACCCGGCTACCGCGCCCAAAATGCGCCAACAGCATTTGTATTTAATGGTCAAACCTCTCTTAGAATTTTGAAATAGAAAAATGAAATCCGAAAACTACAGACTCTAAACAATTTAATCCCGTTTGGTGACTTTCTGGAAGATTCAATTTGTTTTTCTTGAAATATCGTGCACCCTTCCACACTTTTCTATGAAACTGTGGTTTCAATGGCAAAAATGTATCGGTATTAGACTGGTCAGCGATGAGTTTAGATCTTAATCCATTGAGAATTTATGGGGAATTTTGAGCCGCAGAGTGTACGCAAATGGAAAGCAGTATTTCTCGATAGAATACTTGAAAGACTTCATACAGAAAGCCTGGTATGAAATTAGTCCTAATATGCAACACAACCTGATATGCGAAACTTTGCTTCCTTGATTTGAAAAGTATGTTTACGTTTTTATTAAGGTATATGCAATGGTGGAAATGTTATTAAACATTAGAAATGTATATATATTTATTATTATTTTCTAATAAATATAAAGGAGATTGTGGCTATACCTTTGACACTTGCCATTAAGGAATTTTTTTTGTATTACATATGTATTATATTTATTAAATCATGGCTTTATTTTGGTGAATGCAACCGAACTACTTCATATAATAAAGCACATCCCTTTTAGTGGTTATCGGTTGTGGATGTTAAATTTCTTTTGCAAACACAATTTTGTGTATGTGTCTAAATTTTAATTGACTTTATACTGTAGATGAATGTAGACAGAAGCTCGATTATCCAAACATCAATTATCCTAAAATGTCTTCTATCTGACGTTTAGGATGTCATCTCAAGATCTCAAGGACGGGGTTAGAAAAGTGCCCAGGAGAAGATATGATCCCCCTTTAAACTTCTAGTGAAAAGAAAAAAGTAATAGGAGAAAGGAGTTTCTAAAAAAGTTGGAATTTACATCTAAGTTGGTTGAGGATGTCATATCTATTTTTATTGTTGAAGTTATGAATATTGTGCCAGTAGTTCAGAGGATAGAGCATTGAGTGTCCAAGGTGAGATTCGCAGTTCGTATCACGTTTGGAATATGAGCTCTTTATAAAAATTCTTAGAATATTTCTTTTAGTTGTAAAAATTGAAAGCAAGATAATAACAAATGCTAATAACATATTATCATCTCTTTTATTTGATATGTATGCTTATATTTTTAAGAAGCCTATTGAGCATTTTGGAAGAAAACGTAATAAGAAAATATCTATTTTTATGAAATTTACGATGTATTTTCCTTTTTAACACTTTACAACAAAGTTGAAAAGTGTTTATGACTTTGTTCATTCTGTCTGTCTGTCTGTCTGTCTGTCTGTCTGTCTGTCTGTCCGTTAGCACGATAACTGCCGTAAAAATGACTTAATCAAAATGAAATTTTAGTATGTTGTTCAGACGGTCTATAGGACCTATGGGAATATAAATGAATAATATCACCCAATTAGTTTTGGATTGAACCCGGGTTGAAAAAATGGAATACATTGAGCCCTATGGGACCTAATTTTTCAAGCATTTTTTAAGCGGATTTAAAATTCACAAATTGCTTCGAAAATTTTAGGCAA
>OX578133.1:88238500-88328500 GCA_951213105.1 Amaurobius ferox
CCCCTGTAGACGGAAAATCGAACATTTTTGTGTGCGGCACCCCCTTAAGTAGAAAATATTGGAAATCTGAGATTCCGCACTTTCTTTGTTTCAAACGATTTACCCATACTCCAAACTTGAAGTCTCTATCTCATCGCAAAGCATGATCGCCTATCGTTTCACTTTTCGAACGTTTTGGTGTGCGGCACCCCCCCCTTAAGTAGAAAATATTGGAAATCTGAAATTGCACACTTTCTTCCTTTCGAACGATTTACCCATGCACCAAATTTGAAGTCTCTATCTCATCGCGAAGCATGCTTTCCTGTCATTTCACTTTTCGAACGTTTTGGTGCGGGCACCCCCTCTATAGAACGTTTTCGAAAAATTCGATTTTTCCAGGGGTTTTTATCGAACGACCGAGCCGTGTACCAAATTGCAAGTCTCTATCTATTCGGGAAGTGCCTAAAAAAGGCGTGACAGACAGACAGACGGACAGACAGACGGACACTTGGCAATTAGTATATATAATAATAGATAGATAGATTTCAGTGAAGCACATCCATAAATGAACATTTTTGAAAAACTCTGTTTGTCTTGGGTTTTTTATCAGATGATTGGCCCAAATACCAAATATCAAGCCTCTATCACATTTAAAAGGAAGCGTGCCTCATTTATTAGGAAATTCGAACATATTAGTGTGTGCACCCCTTAAAGTAGCAAATATTGGAAATCTAAAATTTCAAACTCTCTTCCTTTCAAACTATCTACCCGTACATCAAATTTGAAGTCGCTATCCTATCGAGAAGCATAATTTTCTATCACTTCACCTTTCGAACGTTTTTCTGTGTAGCACCCCGTTAAAGAACATTTTTGTCAAACTGTATTCATCTTTGGTTTTTTTTGTCAAATGGTTAGCCCATATACTAAATTTCAAGTCTCTATCACATTGTAAAGGAGGCGTTTTTCATTTGTTCGGTAAATCGAACATTTTAGTGAGCGGAACCCCCTACAATAACAAATTTTGTTAAACTGAAATTGCACACTTTCTTCCTTTCCAACTTTTTACCCGTACATTAAATTTGAAGCCTCTATCTCATCGCGAAGCATACTTTTCTAGCATTTCATCTTTCGAATGCTTTTGTGCGGAGTACCCACCCCCTTAACTATACATTTTTGAAAAACTCTATTCTTTTTGTGATTTCTGTCATATTATTTTCCCATATATCAAATATCAAGCCTCTATCACGTTTTAAAAGGGGCGTTTCTCCTTTATTCCAAAAATCGAACATTTTGGTGTGCGGCACCCCCTAAAGTAGAAAGTATTGGTAAACTGAAATTTTACACTTTCTTCCTTTCAAACTATCTACCCTTATACCAAATTTGATATCTTTATCTCAATCCGAAGCATGGTTTTTTATCAATTCACTTTTCGAACGTTTTACTCTGGAGCACCCCCCTTAAACAAACATTTTTGAAAAACTATATTTGTCTTGGGTGTTTCCATCAAATGATTACCCCATATACCGAATTTCAAGCCTCTATCAAATTTTAAAGGAGCGTTTTCTTATTTATTCTGCAAATCGAATATTTTGGTGTGCGGCACCCCCTTAAGTAGAAAATATTGGAAATCTGAAATTGCACGCATTCTTCCTTTCGAACGGTTCACCTATACACCAAATTTGAAGTCTCTATCTTATCGCAAAACATGCTTTCCTATCATTTCACTTTTCAGACGTTTTAGTGTGCGGCACCCCCTTAAGTAGAAAATATTGGAAATCTGAAATTGCACACTTTCTTCCTTTCGAACGATTTACTCATACACCAAATTCGAAGTCTCTACCTCATCGCAAAGCATTCTTTCTTATCATTTCACTTTTCGAACGTTTTGGTGTGCTGCACCCCCCCTTAAGTAGAAAACATTGGAAATCTGAAATTGCACACTTTCTTCCTTTCGAGTGATTTACCCATATACCAAATTTGAAGTCTCTATCTCATCGCAAAGCATGCTTTCCTGTCATCTCATTTTTCGAACGTTTTGGTGTGGGGCACCCCCTCTATAGAACGTTTTCGAAAAATTCGATTTTTCCAGGGGTTTTTATCGAACGACCGAGCCGTGTACCAAATTGCACGTCTCTATCTATTCGGGAAGTGCCTAAAAAAAGCGTGACAGACAGACGGACAGACAGACAGACGGACACTTGGCAATTAGTATATACTCGCCGCATACCCGTTGAAAATCAACGGCCCCACATTAAGCAAGCCCTGAATAATGTAAATTTTTTAATAATTCGCGTTTCTTATTTATTCGACAAATCGAATATTTAGTTTTGACGCACCCCCAAAAGTTCAAAATATCGGAAAACTGAAATTGCACATGTTCCTCCTTTCGAACTATCTACCTGTACACCAAATTTGAAGTCTGTATCTTATTTCGAAGCATGTTTTTTTTTATCAATTCACATTTCGAACGTTTTCCTCTGGAAAACCCCCTTAAACGAACATTTTTGAAAAATTATATTCGTTTTGGGTGTTTTCATCAAATGAGTAGTCTATATTTAAAATTTTGAGCCTCTATCAAATTTTAATGGGGCCGTTTCTCATTTATTCGGAAAATCGAACATTTTTGTGTGCGACACCCCCTTAAGTAGGAAATATTGGAAATCTGAAATTACACACTTTCTTCCTTTCTAACGGTTTACCTATATACCAAATTTGAAGTCCCTATCTTATCGCAAAGCAGGCTTTCCTATCATTTCACTTTTCGAACGTTTTGGTGTGCGGCACCCCCTTGAGTAGAAAATATTGGAAATCTGAAAATGCACACTTTCTGCCTTTCGAACGATTTACCCATACACCAAATTTGAAGTCTCTATCTCATCGCAAAGCATGCTTTCCCGTCATTTCACTTTTCGAACGTTTTGGTGTGGGGCACCCCTTCTATGGAACGTTTTCGAAAAATTCGATTTTTCCAGGGGGTTTTATCGAACGACCGAGCCGTGTACCAAATTGCAAGTCTCTATCTATTCGGGAAGTGCCTAAAAAAAGCGTGATAGACAGACGGACAGACAGACAGACAGACGGACACTTGGCAATTAGTATATACTAGCCGCATACCCGTTGAAAATCAACGGCCCCACATTAAGCAACCCCTGAATAATGTAAATTTTTTAATAATTCGCGTTTCTTATTTATTCGACAAATCGAACATTTAGTTTTGAGGCACCCCCAAAAGTTCAAAATATCGGAAAACTGAAATTGCACATGTTCTTCCTTTCGAACTATCTACCTGTACACCAAATTTGAAGTCTGTATCTTATTTCGAAGCATGTTTTTTTTTTATCAATTTACATTTCGAACGTTTTCCTCTGGAAACCCCCTTAAACGAACATTTTTGAAAAATTATATTCGTTTTGGGTGTTTTCATCAAATGATTAGTCTATATTTAAAATTTTGAGCCTCTATCAAATTTTAAAGGGGCCGTTTCTCATTTATTCGGAAAATCGAACATTTTTGTGTGCGACACCCCCTTAAGTAGGAAATATTGGAAATCTGAAATTACACACTTTCTTCCTTTCCAACGGTTTACCTATATACCAAATTTGAAGTCCCTATCTTATCGTAAAGCAAGCTTTCCTATCATTTCACTTTTCGAACGTTTTGGTGTGCGGCACCCCCTTGAGTAGAAAATATTGGAAATCTGAAAATGCACACTTTCTGCATTTCGAACGATTCACCCATACACCAAATTTGAAGTCTCTACCTCATCGCAAAGCATGCTCTCCTATAATTTCACTTTTCGAACGTTTTGGTGTGCTGCACCCCCCCCCCTTAAGTAGAAAATATTGGAAATCTGAAATTGCACACTTTCTTCGTTTCGAACGATTTACCCATACACCAAATTTGAAGTCTATATCTCATCGCAAAGCATGCTTTCCTGTCATTTCACTTTTCGAACGTTTTGGTGTGGGGCACCCCCTCTATAGAACGTTTTCGAAAAATTCGATTTTTCCTGGGGGTTTTATCGAACGACCGAGCCGTGTACCAAATTGCAAGTCTCTATCTATTCGGGAAGTGCCTAAAAAAAGCGTGACAGACAGACGGACAGACAGACAGACAGACGGACACTTGGCAATTAGTATATATAATAACAATAGATAATTGTAACATGGAGGTGCCGAAACTCCAGACCGTCCGACTCATTCTAGGATTAGCATGGAGGTGTGCAAATGATTAAAAATCCTACTTTGAAAATGAAAGCATGGAACTTTATTGACATTAGATCAATATGGAATAGGCCCACCGAGAGCGGCTATGCAGAATTGAATACGACGAGGCATTCCGTCAATGAGATGGTCAATGGTGTGCTGAGGAATGGCATTCCACACAGCATGCAATTGGGCTTGTAACTGAACATTATTTGCTGAAATTGGGAGTTCTCTCAATCGACGGCCCATGATGTCCCAGATATGCTCAATTGGCGACAAATCCGGAAAATATGCTGGCCAAAGCAGGATATTCAAACATTATAGACTATTCATAGTTACCTGTGCAGTATGTGGCCTGGAATTATTCTGCTGAAAAAGTAGTGCAGGGCTGGTTGACAGATATGCCTGTACCACAGGTCTTACAATGTCAGAGATACAAAATCACTACGTACAGGAGTGCCCGGAGACTTTTCATCATTATTTGCATAAAATTGGACTAGTTCATTTTCAGAACAGGGGTGTCCGATGAATTTGTAAAATGTGAATTTGTGGAAAACCCCTTATCATCTAGGTACTTTCAGAGAGCCAGAGAAAAACTGATCACTATATCGTCGATATCTTTGTGAATTTTCATGATACTCCAGTGGATTTTTTTATAGAAGTTGCCCTACATTATTCACTACAAAATCATGATAGAAAACTATTGCCATGTTTCGCGTCTGCGCATTAAAAACCCACTTTCTTCAAATGCTTATATCTCATCGTATATTCAATGCTTTAATTTTCAATTGAAGTATAATGCTTTTCTTGGAAGTTGACAAATCTTCTGTAAGGTTCGCGAAATTTGAATTAAACCTATGGATATTGTAAGCAAAACACATGTAACAAAATTTGTTTTTTTTTAAGGAAACGTTTATATCTTCACGAATCAACGTTTTTGTTTTACGAGATAATTATATACATTGAACAGAGCTAGTTAACTATTTTGTGAAAAGTGCAAATCATTTGCAGCTTTTTATGATACAGGGTGATCAAATATACTTTTCCCCTTTCTCAATATCTTGGTGGTCCCCTAAATGCACAAGTCACCGAAATTTTACTGGAAAGTGTGTGTTCAAGCATCTTCTTTACATCGCCAAAGTTACAGAACACTTCGGCAAGTATTTGTTTAAAAATTCGAAAAGCATTCTAACATCCAAAGTGTCCGGATACTTTTGATCATTAAAATATATATATATATATATATATATATATATATATATATATATATATATGACTTTCCAATGTTTTAAAAAGTTTACAGTATATTTGTGCAAATTTATTATAGCATATAACTTATTGTAGTTAAATGTCCCCTTTCCGGATATAAATTTGAGCTTCGACAGATTTTGCAATCCATTACTTGTGATTAATAAATGAGGTATTTTACCAATAAAGCATTGTTAACTTCGGCAATATGGAGCAGAAACACGGCTTTCCATTTGTTCCAAGTACTCCCCCGATCATATAGTTATATTTCAATTTACATGGCTAGAATTCGTGACCGAAATGAAGTAGATCTATTCTGTAATTAAATCAATGTACTAAGAGAATGTACTCTCCGAAGAACATTCGAGGCAGAAATACTCTAAGTCAGCAGTAGAAAGTCTCAATATACTGAAGGATATGTAAATCAAATCGACCAATATTTTACTGGTTTAAATGACATAATTCTATGCATATTTATATCGTCAGAATGAACATTGTGAATTTATTATAGCAAACACTGTATTGTTTAATTATGAATATTTTTGGTTTAGTTAACTATTTTGGTTTAGTTATTTTGTGTTAAAATCTCTTTAAAGTACAAGCAACTTAATTAAAAATTACATAAATACTAAGTTCGGAGCCTTAGTATACATGGTGCTATTCATGCTATTGAAAAGATAATATATCACATTATTAGCTCGCTATACTATTTGTAAACTTGCGTTGAATAGTAGATTTCAACTGGACACAACGTGTAACGGGGAGGGGGGGGGCAGCCCGGTGGTTAAGGTACGGGGATTGCATGCAGATGACCCAAAGTCGATCCAGCTTTGTTAAAACTGTCCCCGTGTTCAAACAGAGTGCGACCAAGTTAAATGATTGAGCTGGTAAGTCTTTCCGAGGGATTGGTGGTAGGGGAAGGAGGGTACGGTCCCTGTGGTTGTCACTCCCACTGGATTCCAATCTAAATTGCGTTGTACTGTCCTGGCCGTTAAAACAATTGACTTACAACTTCTGGTAGGTCGGACGATCTGGATCAAACAAACAAAAACGTGTAACGTGGCTTGGTTGAAGGGAAGGGCGACTACATTTAACGAAACAATTTATGTAACACATGACTTTAAATAAACATAATGAAAATCTAGTATAGTATAATGCTATAATGCATATTAGGCTTTAAAAGCTGGGTATGCCAGATCGACTAAGATTGCTATATTACTACTAGCGTTGTATAAAGCAGCTGGCAGGAAGTTGGTTTAAAACAAGGTTTTTTAATAGAAGGTTGAGCATTCAGCAAGGCAACGAATCAAAAATCTATAAGTTTGACGTCAGTGGGAGAGAATTTTGTCATTCGTGTTGTCACGGTCCAGAAAGTAGTTTGAGATGAGTTGCAAAGCACAGTAAGTTTTCGCTTTACTATAGTTAAAACATTTTTGGGTTAATTTTGAACTGGTAATATCCAGACCAAAACTGCTTGCGCAGAAATTTAAAATTTTGTGCACAGGATCCAAGAGATCCCAAGGAGATTTAATGACGTCGGCTGGGTAGAATGACAGACATACTTAACAAGTTCGGCTTCTCCTAAGAGCCCCCTGGTATGAAGCTGGTTATCGTGGCTGTTGCAGAAGCATATATCTACTGTTACAGACAGGCGCATTAGTTGCGTTGACTGGATCAAGTTGGCGAAGCGAAACACGCCTTCCTTGTACCCTCCGTATTTGATTAGTCCTGCTTGGCCCTTATGTTGGTTTAGGGCCGGGCTTGATTGGCTTCCCCATTATTGACGTCGATTCCTCGGGTCAAGCCCGAAGCATGGTTTCCACCCGTCTAGACTCTGCAACTCTCCTACATTGATTTCATCACAATTGGTGAATTTATGGGTCATGAACATTATTCAAGTATAATGTCAAATATGTGCCTATTCGCCTGAACATTTGCTCAGTTTGTTTCACACCATAGTGTATTGATTTAAAAAAGCATTTATTTTTCTGGTCTCACTAATGTAGTAACTAAATTGGATACAAATGCTTCAGTGATGAGTTGTTTGATTTGTTGATCTGGTTTTGGGTTCCTGTGTAAACGTAATCCTTCATAACATACCAAAGAGGAAAATATTGCGAAATTAAATCCGGCGAATATGAGAGTCAATCAGTTCATCTCTCTGTTGAGTTTGGATAATTAATTCTGTTGTTGAAAAGTTTTTTGAAAGAATTCAAAGACCACATGAATCCGATGAGGTCGAGTACCATTTTGCATGCACCAGGATGTTTGCTCTGTTTCTTTCTAAGGCGTTTTACGGTGCCACAAATGATTCAAGGGAGAGTTGGGTGATCTCCGTTATGAACAGGGCGGACACTCTGTATGCACAGTATCTCCAATTAACTTCCTTAATTCTAGAATAACGTCAATTAAGCAAATCCAATAATGCATAAAGTTTTACTCAGAGTTGTTGCTTTAAGGCTAACAAGAAATATCAATCATACATAAACCGTGATATATAAAGACCGTAACATAAACCGTGAATCATACGACCGTGAGAATTTAAAGGAGAAAGATCAATCATGCATAAAGCATTGATTATGAAACGCTTTCCAACTGAAATGCAATTTTATTTAAACATCTGTAAAATGCGATATATTCAGCACTGATATATTGTAAATTATCACAGTATTACAATAATTTATTATATTTGAAAACTTAAAACATTATCGAAAAAAATGAACTTTATTCAAAAGACGTCATCGAAATATAAATCGTCTGGCTGTCTATGTAAAAGCAATGAATATTTCATTCATATCATTTTTATTCCAGACTTCAGAGCTAAATAATTTTGGGTGAAAAAATTCAGCAATTCTTGTACAATTCATCTTACAATTACAATCACTTGTTTACATTCTGCATCCATTAAATTTAGGCTTCGTTATAGAAATAAAGTTTGATGATCATTTAAACTCAAAAATATTGTAATTGCTTTGGCGCAGAATATAGATATGCACAGAAAATACTAAAAAATAAAGCGGTTTTAGAACTGATGCAACAGTAAATATAAATTTAAAAGAGCTTAAAAAATTACGTTTTGTACAGTGGGAAAAAAGATAGATGCTATATTTTACATTGAAGTGAGTCACGTGATCTCTTCATATAATATGGGTGTAATTATTATTTTAATTTTTATTTCAAAAACTATCGAGAATATTATGCTGAAATTTCTTTTATATATTTCATGGGATAATTTGAATATTTTCTAAAATTTTCGAAGCAATTTCTGAATTTTAACTTCGCTTTAAAAATGCTTGAAAAATTAGGTCCTATAGAGTTCAATGTATTTTACCTTTTCAACCCGGGTTCACTCTTAACTAACTAATTGGGTAATATTATTCCTTTACATTCCCATATGTCCCACAGACCATCTCAGCAACATACTACAATTTCGTTTAGATAAAGTCATTCTTACTACAGTTATTGTGCGAACGGACAGACAGACAGAATGAAAAAATTCATAAACACTTTTCAAAAATGTGGAAAGTGTTAATAAAAAGCGCACATATAACAAAGGATAATGAAAAATCGTGTGTCATGGGCGTTGTCATGGCCCTTTATCCAGGCCAAAAAACAATGTTCATCGCAATGTGCAGATGCACATTGTTTCATCAAGTTTATGCACAATTGGGCGAAACTGATGCCTGTGAAGGAAATTACGATTTTCTGCGATACACAATGCAAGAAATGAGAATGTTGAAATTTTGAAGTATAATTATTTGCATGGAATTTAAATGCTCAAACTAAATTCGTCTTTAAGGCCACATATATATATATATATATAATGTATTTTCCAAAACACAACTGAAAATCTTTTTAATACATTTTAAATTACAGAAGATAATAATTAAAGTTATTGTATTTATCAGTTTTCTCAATATCTAAAAAAATCTTAGAGGAAAACAAAAATTATGCGTTGCTTGCATAATGAAGAATAAGACTCGAGTAAAATCAGTATTAACGTATTCTCGTAATAACGCATTCTACTTTCATGAAGTTTATTAAATTTTTATACAAAGAATGTATTCTTGTGTGTATCGCATTTTAAATATTTAGACACGTTGTTTTTTAATGACGACAGATATTGCAATTTTAAGTGAAAATATGATTTTTAGTTATTTATTAATATTCTTTTAGATATTTACATGATTAACATAAGTTGCATTCCCCATGTTTCTTTTTGATGGAAAGAAATTATATCTTTGTGTAATCTTTATCTTCAGTTTGAACATTTTTAAGCATTTATTAGTTTCGTTATTTTATGGAAATACAAAAAAAAAAACGTACTTGGAGTTGCCGTGGATTTAAAGCATTGAAGAATTGTATTCAATCATTCAATAGACGTCGGCCGTTACGGGGAAGCACGTGTGGATGAGTCTCTCTCCCCCTTCCAATTTGGCAAAATACGTCCCAAGTAAGCACCTAAACTCGCCTTCGCTGATTAATACGATCGCATAAAATTAGTTCAATTTTCCATAATAATCAGATAAATTAAGACATTTTTGCAATATCGAATATTGCAAGATTACGTTGTTTTCAAAACACCGCACATCGAGAAAACAATAAAAAATAGAACAAAGTATTTTACATTTCAGATAAAATTAAACAAATAATTTTGCTAACCACAGGAAGTCACAGCCGCAACGAATTATTGAATACCTGTTTAGAACAAAATATAATATGCTGTGACGTCACGACCCTTGAGAGCATCTGCAGACTTGAAATGAATAAATAAGAAAACGCCTCATCCCCAATAAGGACCGAAAATACCGTTCTGTTTATCTGCTACAGCCCATTTTCAAAATTATGAGATGACGCCTTATAACAATTATAAACTATATAAATAAAATTGAAAATCTGTCTGTCTGTCTGTCTGTTTGTCCCATCATCACGGGAGAACGGCTGAACCGAATTTGATGAAATGTGGTGGGTAGCCTAGAAATAGCCCCACTTAAAATTTAGTTCATGTTTTGAGTTCCTACGACCAGTGGTTTTCGAGATATTAGTAAAAAACAAAATTTTCGTTTGTCTCATCATCACGGAAAAACAGCTGAACCGAATTTAATGAAATTTTGTGGATAGCCTTAAAATAGACCCCATAAATTTAGTCCAAGTTTTGAGTTTCTAAGACCAGGGGATGTCGATATATTAATGAAAAACGGAAATTTTTCCTAGGAGTTAAACTCTCCAACTCCGTGGTTTATCGAAACGGAATAGGAAGAAAATCGTTTGTTTAAAACGTCGAAATGAAATAACATTTTATTTCCGAGTTTGGTGCAGGATTTTTGCATTAAGTAGTCACTATCGGAAAACACGAATTGTTTGAAACATGAATTTAAATGGAAAAATCTACCTCCATGGTTCACCTTTCACAAGCATTTACTCAACGATGAAAAGTATAAAGAAATCAAAATGGCTGTTTAATTTAGCATTCTATGAGGAACATTCTATCTTATATCATGTTGTTCGGCAACGGAATGAAATTAAATGTGTTGTTTATATTTATTACTAGCAGCATACCCGTTCTTCGTACGGAGTATATAATATAAAGAAACTTGAAATTCATAATAATGCCCAAATTCTTATAGTATACTAAATGACATGTTTAATCAAAATATTCTGTTAAAATATTTAATATAATGCTCCTAAAAAGAAGTTTAAGAATCTCTGTTCTCGCTATATAAAATTATCTTCATGGACATATCTGAAGAATAAAACATCTTGGACCCCTTATGTAAGCAAATATAAAAAAAAATATGGAATTGAATCAATATATGCAAAATAAAAGCGTTAAAAATGTATGGGACCCGTACTAATTATATACGCGAATATTAGAAAATATAAGCTGTATTAGTAGATTACATGTATAAATTGAAAATACCAATAAACCCGTAATCTTTAAATCTGAAGACAGTCATTTATTCCAATATATGTCAAAATTAAAGTGATAAAATTATATGGGAAGATATACACGTACTACTTATAATGTCCGATTATTAGTAGAAGATTACCCGTTTTGCAATATGAGTCTCAAATGTTTTTTGGTAAAATACAACAGACGACGTAATAAATTGAATATATAATTAATCCCCTTAATCTTCATACCAGAAGACTGTACTTGATGCCAATATATGTCAAAATATATGCCAATATACCTGCACTACTTATATTCTCGTAGGTTAGAAGATATACCCGTGCATTCCTAGAAGATTACTCGTACAACGTACAATATGCGTGTGTCAGCAATTTTTGCCGCAATAAAACAATGGCGTAATAACTTAAAAATATCAATAATCCCTGAATCAATAATTCCGGAAAATATCAATAATAATAATGTTTAAACCTGAAGAGTATAATTGATATTATCCAGTCCAAAATGAAATGGCAATGAAATTTATTTTATATACATATCTTCATTATTCAAATCGGAAAGGATTTAATAAAAATCGTCTGCGGCATAAACACATTGGCTTTAAATCCGTTGCTAAGCGACATGATATCATTTGCTTCAAATAAATCGGTAGAAAAAATATCGTCTAAATAGTTATATTTCTATGGAACGTTTGGCGACAGTTTCGTCAAATTAGCGACATTTTAAAAAATCGCCAAATTTATCGCCAAGTGGGACTGTAGAACTGACAGTTCCACTTTGCGACAAATTGACGAAATATCATCACAATACTATCCCCTAACAAAAAACAATTAATATCATTTATGTACGCAATTTTATCAATTTCAAGATATTTTTATAGATTTGAAAATATTTTTATCAATTTGGTGACATTTTAAAAATTCGCTAAATGTATTACTAAGTAGGATGGTTGGTCTGACAGATAAATGCTAACCAAACATCATTTCAGTACTCTCTTCTAACAAAACAAAAAAAAATTTCATTGATATGTAGAAGACCCAAGTCACACGACCAACCCGAAGGTTTATGGCAGCTGTTTGTGTGTCGTTTATATCAATTTGGCGACATTTCCGTCAATTTGGCAAAGTTTAAGAAAAGTTGTCAAATTAGCGATATCCCTCCAAATTCGTAGCTTTGAATTTGCAGATCTGAATGAAACATTCTTATCCCGTTTCAATATACTAAATGAAAACACTACAATTGTATTAGAAGATATACCCGCTCTACTCTTTTTCTGTTTCAACAATCGGCTATATGAATTTATTGGCTAAACACAATATATGAGTTTAGTAGCTAAATACGATATAAGCTTGAAAACTCTTTGCCAAAATAAATGAAATTGATGTACGCAGTCAGCAATTAATATAATTAAAAGAAAAATCAAACCGTCCATTCATAAGATATACTTTTATATCCATTTATCCATTTATTTATTATTTAAATCGAAAAAAAATAATAAAAACATTAACAAACACATTTAATTTAATTGCGATGCCGAGCAACATGATATATCCTCCTAAAATGTTAAAATTTATTAACCACTAACAGCACAATTATTCGTTCGGAGTGTATAATTTAAAGAAACTTAAAGTTCGCAATCATGTGCAAATTCTGTTAAAATATTAAATTTATTGCTCTTAAAGAGAAGTTTAAGAATATATGTTCTCACTATGCAAAATTATCTTCACGATCAGATCTGAAGAATAAAACATCCTGCCCCCTTTTGTAAGCAAATTTACAGAAGAAAAAATAGGAATTGAATGAATATATGCAACCCCGTACTAATTATATTGTCGCAGATCAGAAAATATGCCAATGTGTTAGTAGAAGATTACCCGTATATGCGTCTCAAAAATATTTGCCAAAATAAAAGAGATGACGTAATAAATTGAAAACATCTATAATATCCGTACTTTTTATACCAGAAGGTCGTAATTGATTCCAATATATGCCAATATATATCAAAACATATGTCAATATACCTGTACTACTTATATTCTCGTAGATTAAAAGATATACACGTGTATTTGTAGAAGATTCGTACAACATACAATATATGAGTTTAAACAATTTTTGTCATAATAAAATAATTTCATAATAACTTGAAAATATCAATAATCCTTGAATCAATAATCCCCGAAAATATAAATAATAATAATTTTTAAACCTGAAGACCGTAATTGATATTATCCAGTCAAAAATGCTATAAGAAAAATCAAATCGTTATTTTCTAAAATATATTTTTATATCCATTTATTTATTATTCAAATCGAAAAAATAATTATTAAAATTAACAGACAGATTTAATTTAATTGCGTTTCTGAGTAACATGATATAAGATAGAATCTTATAACATGTTAAATATGTCATGTCTTATAACATAAACTGCGAAATTAAATAACGATTTTGATTTCTCTATACTTTTCATTGTTCCGTAAAAGCTTGTTTTAAATAAACCATGAACCATGGAGATAGATTTCCCCTTTAAATCATGTTTCAAACAATTCATGTTTTCAGAAAGTGACTAATTAACGCAAACAATCTCCCATCAAACTCGGAGATTAAATTTTAATTCACTTTCAAACGATTTTCAAGCTTTTCGTTTGGATAAACCACGGAGTTAGGGAGTAGAACTCCTAGGAAAAAGTTCCGTTTTTCATTAATATCTCGACAACCCCAGGTCTTAGAAACTCGAAACTTGGACAAAATTTATGGGGGGATATTTCAAGGCTATTCACCAAATTTCATTAAATTCGGATCAGCCGTTTTTCCGTGACGATGAGACAAACAAAAATTTCGTTTTTTACTAATATCTCGAGAACCACTGGTCGTAGAAACTCAAAAGACGGATATAATGTTAAGTGGGGCTATTTCTGGGCTACCCACAAAATTTCATCAAATTCGGTTCAGCCGTTCTCCCGTGATGGTGTGACAAACAGACAGACAGACAGACAGACAGACAGACAGACAGACAGACAGACAGACAGACAGATTTTCATTTTTATTTATATAGATTATTTTTTCTATTTGAATAATAAATAAATGGATGTTTTACATCCATATACTTTTTAAATCAACGGTTTGATTGTTCTTTTCATTAAATAAATTGCGGACTGCGTACATCACTTTCATTTATTTTAGCAAAGAGGTTTCCAGCTCATATATTGTGTTTAGCTAATAAACTCATATATTGTGTTAACCCAATAAATTCATTTAGCCGATTGTTGAAGCAGAAAAAGAGTAGAACGGGTGTATCTTATAATACAATTTTAGTGTTTTCTTTTAGTATATACAAACGGGATCAGGATATTTTATTCTTCAGATCTGCAAATTCAGAGCTACGAATTTAGCGGAATATCTCTAAATAACTTGGTAACTTTTTTTAAACTTTACCAAATTAGCGGAAATGTTTCCAAATTTATAAAAATGACGCAAATCAATGATTTGTTTTTTTAGAATAGAGTACTGAAATGATGTTTCCATCCATCCTACTTAGTAACACATTTAACGAATTTTTTTAATATCACCAAATTGATAAAAACATTTCTAAATCCATAAAAATATCATGAAATTGATAAAATCGCGCTTAATAAATGAAATTAATTGTGTTTTGTTAGGGGATAGTATTGTGATGATGTTTCGTCAATTTGTCGCACAATGGGACTATCAGTTCCACAGTCCCACTTGGCGATAAATTAGGCGAATTTTTAAGTTATCGCTAAAATGAAGAAAATATCGCTAAACCTTCCATGAAGATTGCATTATTCAGATGATATGATTTCCATCAATTTATTTGAAGCAAATGATATCATGTCGCTTAGCAACGGATCCAATATGTTATGCGGAATACGATTTTTATTAAATCTTTTCCGATTTGAATAATAAAAATATATATATAAAATAAATTTCATTGACATTGAATTTTTGACTGGATAATATCAATTACGGTCTTCAGGTTTAAACATCATTATTATTGATATTTTCGGGGATTGTTGATTCAGGGATTATTGATATTTTCAAATTATTATGGAATTGTTTTATTATGACGAAAATTGTTGAAACTCATATATAGTACGTTATACGAGTAATCTTCTACAAATGCATGGGTATAACTTCTAATATTACGAGAATATAAGTAGTACAGGTATATTGGCATATATTTTGATATATATTGGCATATATTGGAATCAATTACGACCTTCTGGTATTAAGAGTACGGATATTATTGATGTTTTCAATTTATTACGTCATCTCTTTTATTTTGGCAAATATTTTTGAGACGCATATTGTAATACGGGTAATCTTCTACTAACACATTGGCATATTTTCTAATCTGCGACAATATAAGTTGTACGGGGTTGCATATATTGATTCAATTCCTTTTTTTTTGTAAATTTGCTTACAAAAGGGGCCAGGATGTTTTATTCTTCAGATCTGCCCGTGAAGATAATTTTGCATAGTGAGAACAGATATTCTTAAACTTCTCTTTATGAGCAATAAATTTAATATTTTAACAGAATTTGCACATGATTGCGAATTATATATTCATTTATATTATATACTCCGTACGAAGAACGGGTATGCTGCTAGTCTATATAAATAAAAATGAAAATCTGTCTGTCTGTCTGTTTGTCCCGTCATCACGGGAGAACGGCTGAACCGAATTTGATGAAATTTTGTGGGTTGCCTGGAAATAGTCCCACTTAAACTTTAGTCCATGTATGGAGTTTCTACGATCAATGGTTCTCGAGATATTAGTAAAAAACGACATTTTCGTTTGTCTCATCATCACGGGAGAACGGCTGAATCGAATTTGATGAAATATTGTGGATGGCCTTTAAATAGCCCCCCATAAATTTTGCCCAAGTTTCGAGTATCGAAGATCAGGGGTTGTCGAGATATTAATGAAAAACGAAACTTTTTCCTAGGAGTTCTACTCTCTAACTCCGTGGTTTATTCAAATGAAAAGCTTGAAAATCGTTTGAAAGTGAATTAAAACTGTATCTCTGAGTTTGGGGGAGATTTTTTGCACTAATTAGTCACTTTCTAAAAACATGAATTGTTTGAAACATGATTTAAATGGGAAATCTATCTCCTTGGTTTATATTTCACAAGCTTTTACTGAACAATGAAAAGTATAAAGAAATCAAAATGGCTATTAAATTTCGCATTTTATGAGGAAGATTCTATCTTATCATGTTGTTCGGCAACGGAATGAAATTAAATGTGTTGTTAATATTTATTATTATTTTTTCTATTTGAATAATAAATAAATGGATGTAAAAATATATTTTATAAATGAACGGTTTGATTGTTCTTTTAAATATTTAAATTGCGGACTGCATACATCACACTTTCATTTATTTTAGCAAAGAGGTTTCCAGCTCTTATATTGTGTTTAGCTAATAAACTCATATATTGTGTTTACCCAATAAATTCATTTAGCCGATTGTTGAAGCGGAAAAAGAGTAGAACGAGTGTATCTTATAATATAATTTCAGTGTTTTCATTTAGTATATACAAACGGGATCAGGATATTTTATTCTTCAGATCTGCAAATTCAGAGCTACGAATTTAGCGGAATATATCTAAATAACTTGGTAACTTCTCTTAAACTTTACCAAATTTGCGGAAATGCTTCCAAATTTATAAAATTGACGAAAATCAATGATTTGTTTTTTAGAATAGAGTACTGAAATTATGTTTCGGTAGCATTTGTCGGTCAATCCATACATCCTACTTAGTAACACATTTAACGAATTTTTTAACATCACGAAATTGATAAATGTATTTGTGAGTCTATAAAAATATCATGGAATTGATAACATCGCGCTTAATAAATGAAAATAATTGTGTTTTGTTAGGGGATAGTATTGTTGTTGTTGAAACCCAGACCGTCCGACCTACCAGAAAGGTAGGGGATAGTATTGTGATGATGTTTCGTCAATTTGTCGCAAAATGGGACCATCAGTTCTACAGTCCCACTTGGCGATAAATTTGGCTAATTTTTAATTTATCGCTAAATTAACTAAAATGTCGCCAAACCTTCCATGGAGATCGCATTATTCAGACGATATGATTTCCATCAATTTACTTGAAGCAAATGATATCATGTCGCTTAGCAACGGATCCAATGTGTTATGTGGCATACGATTTTATATTAAATATTTTCCGATTTGAATAATAAAGATATGTACAATATAAAATAAATGTCATTGACATTGCATTTTTGACTGGATAATATCAATTACGGTCTTCAGGTTTAAACATTATTATATGTGATACTAGCAGCATACCCGTTCTTCGTACGGAGTATATAATATAAAGAAACTTGAAATTCATAATCATGCCCAAATTCTTATAGTATACTAAATGACATGTTTAATCAAAATATTCTGTTAAAATATTTAATATAATGCTCCTAAAAAGAAGTTTAAGAATCTCTGTTCTCGCTATATAAATTATCTTCATGGACATATCTGAAGGATAAAACATCTTGGACCCCTTATGTAAGCAAATATAAAAAAAAATATGGAATTGAATCAATATATGCAAAATAAAAGCGTTAAAATTGTATGGGACCCGTACTAATTATATACGCGAATATTAGACAATATAACCTGTATTAGTAGATTACATGTATAAATTGAAAATAACAATAAACCCGTAATCTTTAAATCTGAAGACAGTCATTTATTCCAATATATGTCAAAATTAAAGTGCTAAAATTATATGGGAAGATATACACGTACTACTTATAATGTCCGATTATTAGTAGAAGATTACCCGTTTTGCAATATGAGTCTCAAATGTTTTTTGGTAAAATACAACAGACGACGTAATAAATTGAATATATAATTAATCCCCTTAATCTTCATACCAGAAGACTGTACTTGATTCCAATATATATGCCAATATATGTCAAAATATATGCCAATATACCTGTACTACTTATATTCTCGTAGGTTAGAAGATATACCCGTGCATTCCTAGAAGATTACTCGTACAACGTACAATATGCGTGTGTCAGCAATTTTTGTCGCAATAAAACAATGGCGTAATAACTTAAAAATATCAATAATCCCTGAATCAATAATTCCGGAAAATATCAATAATAATAATGTTTAAACCTGAAGAGTATAATTGATATTATCCTGTCCAAAATGAAATGGCAATGAAATTTATTTTATATACATATCTTCATTATTCAAATCGGAAAGGATTTAATAAAAATCGTCTGCCGCATAAACACATTGGATTTAAATCCGTTGCTAAAGCGACATGATATCATTTGCTTCAAATAAATTGGTAAAAAAAATATCGTCTAAATAGTTATATTTCTATGGAACATTTGGCGACAGTTTCGTCAAATTAGCGACATTTTAAAAAATCGCCAAATTTATCGCCAAGTGGGACTGTAGAACTGACAGTTCCACTTTGCGACAAATTTACGAAATATCATCACAATACTATCCCGTAACAAAAAACAATTAATATCATTTATGTAGCGCAATTTTATCAATTTCAAGATATTTTTATAGATTTGAAAACATTTTTATCAATTTGGTGACATTTTAAAAATTCGCTAAATGTATTACTAAGTAGGATGGTTGGTCTGACAGAGAAATGCTAATCAAACATCATTTCAGTACTCTCTTCTAACAAAACAAAAAAAAATTTCATTGATATGTAGAAGACCCAAGCCACACGACCAACCCGAAGTTTTATGGCAGCTGTTTGTGTGTCGTTTATATCAATTTGGCGACATTTCCGTCAATTTGGCAAAGTTTAAGAAAAGTTGTCAAATTAGCGATATCCCTAAAAATTCGTAGCTTTGAATTTGCAGATCTGAATGAAACATTCTTATCCCGTTTCAATATACTAAATGAAAACACTACAATTGTATTAGAAGATATACCCGCTCTACTCTTTTTCTGTTTCAGCAATCGGCTATATGAATTTATTGGATAAACACAATATATGAGTTTAGTAGCTAAATACGATATAAGCTTGAAAACTCTTTGCCAAAATAAATGAAATTGATATACGCAGTCAGCAATTAATATAATTAAAAGAAAAATCAAACCGTCCATTCATAAGATATACTTTTATATCCATTTATCCATTTATTTATTATTTAAATCGAAAAAAAATAATAAAAACATTAACAAACACATTTAATTTAATTGCGATGCCGAGCAACATGATATATCCTCCTAAAATGTTAAAATTTATTAACCACTAACAGCACACCTGTTATTCGTACGGAGTGTATAATTTAAAGAAACTTAAAGTTCGCAATCATGTGCAAATTCTGTTAAAATGTTAAATTTATTGCTCCTAAAGAGAAGTTTAAGAATATATGTTCTCACTATGCAAAATTATCTTCACGATCAGATCTGAAGAATAAAACATCCTGCCCCCTTTTGTAAGCAAATTTACAGAAGAAAAAATAGGAATTGAATGAATATATGCAACCCCGTACTAATTATATTGTCGCAGATCAGAAAATATGCCAATGTGTTAGTAGAAGATTACCCGTATTACAATATGCGTCTCAAAAATATTTGCCAAAATAAAAGAGATGACGTAATAAATTGAAAACATCAATAATATCCGTACTCTTTATACCAGAAGGTCGTAATTGATTCCAATATATGCCAATATATATCAAAACATATGTCAATATACCTGTACTACTTATATTCTCGTAGATTAAAAGATATACACGTGTATTTGTAGAAGATTCGTACAACATACAATATATGAGTTTAAACAATTTTTGTCATAATAAAATAATTGCATAATAACTTGAAAATATCAATAATCCTTGAATCAATAATCACCGAAAATATAAATAATAATAATTTTTAAACCTGAAGACCGTAATTGATATTATCCAGTCAAAAATGCTATAAGAAAAATCAAATCGTTCTTTTCTAAAATATATTTTTATATCCATTTATTTATTATTCAAATCGAAAAAATAATTATTAAAATTAACAGACAGATTTAATTTAATTGCGTTTCTGAGTAACATGATATAAGATAGAATCTTATAACATGTTAAATATGTCATGTCTTATAACATAAACTGCGAAATTAAATAACGATTTTGATTTCTCTATACTTCTCATTGTTCCGTAAAAGCTTGTTTTAAATAAACCATGAACCATGGAGATAGATTTCCCCTTTAAATCATGTTTCAAACAATTCATGTTTTCAGAAAGTGACTAATTAATGCAAAAAATCTCCCATCAAACTCAGAGATTAAATTTTAATTCACTTTCAAACGATTTTCAAGCTTTTCGTTTGGATAAACCACGGAGTTAGGGAGTAGAACTCCTAGGAAAAAGTTCCGTTTTTCATTAATATCTCGACAACCCCAGGTCTTAGAAACTCAAAACTTAGACAAAAGTTATGGGGGGATATTTCAAGGCTATTCACCAAATTTCATTAAATTCGGTTCAGCCGTTTTTCCGTGATGATGAGACAAACGAAAATTTCGTTTTTTACTAATATCTCGAGAACCACTGGTCGTAGAAACTCAAAACACGGATATAATTTTAAGTGGGGCTATTTCTGGGCTACCCACAAAATTTCATCAAATTCGGTTCAGCTGTTCTCATGTGATGGTGTGACAAACAGACAGACAAACAGACAGACAGACAGTCAGACAGACAGACAGACAGATTTTCATTTTTATTTATATAGATTTTTGGGGACTGTTGATTCAGGGATTAGTGATATTTTCAAGTTATTATGCCATTGTTTTACGAAAATTGTTGACGAATTGTTGATGTTATGACGAAAATTGTTGAAACTCATATATAGTACGTTGTACGAGTAATCTTCTAGAAATGCATTATATCTTCTAATCTACGAGAATATAAGTAGTACAGGTATATTGGTATATATTTTGATATATATTGGCATATATTGGAATCAATTACGACCTTCTGGTATAAAGATTGCGGCGATTATTGATATTTTCAATTTATTACGTCATCTCTTTTATTTTGGCAAATATTTTTGAGACTCATATTTTAATACGGGTAATCTTCTACTATCACACTGGCATATTTTCTAATCTGCGACAATATAAGTAGTACGGGGTTGCATATAATGATTCAATCCCTTTTTTTTGGTACATTTGCTTACAAAAGGGGCCAGGGTGTTTTATTCTTCAGATCTGTCCGTGAAGATAATGTTGCATAGTGAGAACAGATATTCTTAAATTTTTCTTTAGGAACAATAATTTTAATATTTTAACAGAATTTGCACAAGATTGCGAATTATAAGTTTCTTTATATTATATACTCCGTACGAAGAACGGGTATGCTGCTAGTCTATATAAATAAAAATGAAAATCTGTCTGTCTGTCTGTCTGTTTGTCACACCATCACGGGAGAACGGCTGAACCGAATTTGATGAAATTTTGTGGGTAGCCCAGTAATAGCCCCACTTAAAATTATATCTGTGTTTTGAGTTTCTACGGCCAGTGGTTCTCGAGATATTAGTAAAAAACGAAATTTTCGTTTGTCTCATCATCACGGAAAAACGGCTGAACCGAATTTAATGAAATTTGGTGAATTGCCTTGAAATATCCCCCCATAAATTTTGTCCAAGTTTCGAGTTTCTAAGACCTGGGGTTGTCGAGATATTAATGAAAAACGGAACTTTTTCCTAGGAGTTCTACTCCCTAACTCCGTGGTTTATCCAAACGAAAAGCTTGAAAATCGTTTGAAAGTGAATTAAAATTTAATCTCTGAGTTTGATGGGAGATTTTTTGCGTTAATTAGTCACTTTCTGAAAACATGAATTGTTTGAAACATGATTTAAAGGGGAAATCTATCTCCATGGTTCATGGTTTATTTAAAACAAGCTTTTACGGAACAATGAGAAGTATAGAGAAATCAAAATCGTTATTTAATTTCGCAGTTTATGTTATAATCATGTTACTTATATCATGTTACTCAGAAACGCAATTAAATTAAATCTGTCTGTTAATTTCAATAATTATTTTTTCGATTTGAGTAATAAATAAATGGATATAAAAATATATTTTAGAAAAGAACGATGTGATTTTTCTTATAGCATTTTTGACTGGATAATATCAATTACGGTCTTCAGGTTTAAAAATTATTATTATTTATATTTTCGGGGATTATTGATTCAAGGATTATTGATATTTTCAAGTTATTATGCAATTATTTTATTATGACAAAAATTGTTTAAATTCATATATTGTATGTTGTACGAATCTTCTACAAATACACGTGTATATCTTTTAATCTACGAGAATATAAGTAGTACAGGTATATTGACATATGTTTTGATATATATTGGCATATATTGGAATCAATTACGACCTTCTGGTATAAAGAGTACGGATATTATTGATGTTTTCAATTTATTACGTCATCTCTTTTATTTTGGCAAATATTTTTGAGACGCATATTGTAATACGGGTAATCTTCTACTAACACATTGGCATATTTTCTGATCTGCGACAATATAATTAGTACGGGGTTGCATATATTCATTCAATTCCTATTTTTTCTTCTGTAAATTTGCTTACAAAAGGGGGCAGGATGTTTTATTCTTCAGATCTGATCATGAAGATAATTTTGCATAGTGAGAACATATATTCTTAAACTTCTCTTTAGGAGCAATAAATTTAATATTTTAACAGAATTTGCACATGATTGCGAACTTTAAGTTTCTTTAAATTATACACTCCGAACGAATAATTGTGCTGTTAGTGGTTAATAAATTTTAACATTTTAGGAGGATATATCATGTTGCTCGGCATCGCAATTAAATTAAATGTGTTTGTTAATGTTTTTATTATTTTTTTTCGATTTAAATAATAAATAAATGGATAAATGGATATAAAAGTATATCTTATGAATGGACGGTTTGATTTTTCTTTTAATTATATTAATTGCTGACTGCGTACATCAATTTCATTTATTTTGGCAAAGAGTTTTCAAGCTTATATCGTATTTAGCTACTAAACTCATATATTGTGTTTAGCCAATAAATTCATATAGCCAATTATTGAAACAGAAAAAGAGTAGAGCGGGTATATCTTCTAATACAATTGTAGTGTTTTCATTTAGTATATTGAAACGGGATAAGAATGTTTCATTCAGATCTGCAAATTCAAAGCTACGAATTTGGAGGGATATCGCTAATTTGACAACTTTTCTTAAACTTTGCCAAATTGACGGAAATGTCGCCAAATTGATATAAACGACACACAAACAGCTGCCATAAAACTTCGGGTTGGTCGTGTGGCTTGGGTCTTCTACATATCAATGAATTTTTTTTTTGTTTTGTTAGAAGAGAGTACTGAAATGATGTTTGGTTAGCATTTATCTGTCAGACCAGCCATCCTACTTAGTAATACATTTAGCGAATTTTTAAAATGTCACCAAATTGATAAAAATGTTTTCAAATCTATAAAAATATCTTGAAATTGATAAAATTGCGCTACATAAATGATATTAATTGTTTTTTGTTAGGGGATAGTATTGTGATGATATTTCGTCAATTTGTCGCAAAGTGGAACTGTCAGTTCTACAGTCCCACTTGGCGATAAATTTGGCGATTTTTTAAAATGTCGCTAATTTGACGAAACTGTCGCCAAATGTTCCATAGAAATATAACTATTTAGACGATATTTTTTCTACCAATTTATTTGAAGCAAATGATATCATGTCGCTTAGCAACGGATTTAAATCCAATGTGTTTATGCGGCAGGCGATTTTTATTAAATCCTTTCCGATTTGAATAATGAAGATATGTATATAAAATAAATTTCATTGCCATTTCATTTTGGACTGGATAATATCAATTATACTCTTCAGGTTTAAACATTATTATTATTGATATTTTCCGGAATTATTGATTCAGGAATTATTGATATTTTTAAGTTATTACGCCATTGTTTTATTGCGGCAAAAATTGCTGACACACGCATATTGTACGTTGTACGAGTAATCTTCTAGGAATGCACGGGTATATCTTCTAACCTACGAGAATATAAGTAGTACAGGTATATTGGCATATATTTTGACATATATTGGCATATATATTGGAATAAAGTACAGTCTTCTGGAATGAAGATTAAGGGGATTAATTATATATTCAATTTATTACGTCGTCTGTTGTATTTTACCAAAAAACATTTGTGACTCATATTGCAAAACGGGTAATATTCTACTAATAATCGGACATTATAAGTAGTACGTGTGTATATTCCCATATAATTTTAGCACTTTCATTTTGACATATATTGGAATAAATGACTGTCTTCAGATTTAAAGATTACGGGTTTATTGGTATTTTCAATTTATACATGTAATCTACTAATACAGGTTATATTTTCTAATATTCGCGTATATAATTAGTACGGGTCCCATACAATTTTAACGCTTTTATTTTGCATATATTGATTCAATTCCATATTTTTTTTTATATTTGCTTACATAAGGGGTTCAAGATGTTTTATTCTTCAGATATGTCCAAGAAGATAATTTTATATAGCGAGAACAGAGATTCTTAAACTTCTTTTTAGGAGCATTATATTAAATATTTTAACAGAATATTTTGATTAAACATGTCATTTAGTATACTATAAGAATTTGGGCATGATTATGAATTTCAAGTTTCTTTATATTATATACTCCGTACGAAGAACGGGTATGCTGCTAGTATATAAATAAAATTGAAAATATGTCTGTTTGTCCCGTCATCACGGGAGAATGGTTGAACCGAATTTGATGAAATTTTGTGGGTAGCTTTGAAATAGTCAAACTTAAAATTTAGTCTATGCTTCGAGCTTCTACGGTCGGTGGTTCTCGAGATATTAGTGAAAAACGAAACTTTCGTTTGTCTCATCATCACGAGAAAACAGCTGAACCGAATTTAGTGAAATTTTGTGGATAGCCTTGAAATATCCCCCCTTAAGTTTCCAGTTTCTAATATCAGGGGTTGTCGAGATAGTAATTGGAAACCAAACTTTTCCCTAGGAGTTCTCCTCTCTAATATATATTCCCAGATAATTTTACTGCTTTTATTATGGCATATATGGCATTATGGCATATATTGGAGTCAATTACGGGTTTATTGATATTTTCAATTTATACATGTAATGTACTAATACAGGCTATATCTTCTAATATTCGCGTATATAAGTAGTATGGGTCCCATACAATTTTAATGCTTTCATTTTGCATATATTGATTCGATTCCTTTTTTGTGTGTAAATTTGCTTACAAAAGGAGCTAGGATGTTTTATTCTTCAGATCTGCCCGTAAAGATAATTTTTTAGAGCGGGAACAGGGATTCTTAACATTCTTTTTAGGAGCATTGTATTAAATATTTTAACATAATATTTTGATTATAAAAATGTCATTTAGTATACTATAGGAATTTGTACAAGATTGTAAATTTTAAGTTTCCTTATATTGTATACTCCGTACAAAGAACGGGTATGATGCTAGTCTACGTATATAAATAAAATTTAAAATCTTTCTGTCTGTCTGTTTGTCCCATCATCACGGGAGAACGGCTGAACCTAATTTAATGAAATTTTGTAGGTAGCCTTGGAATAGCTTCCCTTTAATATTGTTCAAGTTTCGAATTTTTAAGACCAGGTGTGTTGTTGAGATATTAATGAAAAACGAAACTTTTTCCTAGGAGTTCTACTCTCTAACTCCCTGGTTCTTCCAAACGAAAAGGTTGAAAATCGTTTGAAAGTGAATTAAAACTTTATCTCTGAGTTTGGTGAGATATTTTTTGCGCTAAGTAGTCACTTTCTGAAAACATGAATTGTTTGAAACATGAATTTAAATTGGAAATCTATCTCGATGGTTTATTTTTTACACGCTTTTACTGAACAATGAAAAGTATAAAGAAATCAATATGGTTATTTAATTTCGCAGTTTATGAGAAGGATTCTATCTTATAACATGTTGAGAAACGCAATTAAATTAAATCTGTCTGTTAATTTTAATTATTATTTTCTGGATTTGAATAATATATAAATGGATATAAAAATATATTTTAGAAAAAAACGGTTTGATTTTTCTTTTAATTATATTAACTGCGGACTGCGTACATGACTTTTGTTTACTTTGGCAAAGAGTTTTTAAACTTATATATTGTCTTTAGCTAATAAACTCATATATTGTGTTTACCCAATAAATTCATTTATTCGATTGTTGAAACAGATAAAGATTAGAACGGGTATATCGTCTAATACAATTTTAGTGTGCTTATTTATTATATATAAACGGGATTAGGATGTTTATTCTTCAGATCCGCAAATTCAGAGCTACGAATTTGGCGCAATATCGCTACTTTGGAAACTTTTCTGAAACTTCGTTATATTGGCGGAAATGTCGCCAAATTGAAAAAAAACGAAGCAAATCAATGAAATTAAATTTATTTTTTTAGAATAGAGTACTGAAATGATGTTTCTTAAGCATTTGTATGTCAGCCGATCCTTCCTACTTTGTAACATATTTAGCGAATTTTAAAAATATCACCAAGTTGATAAAAATGTTTGAAAATCCATAAAAATATCATGAAATGGATAAAATTGCGCTTAATAAATGAAATTATTCATGTTTTGTTAGGGGATGGTATTACGATGATATTTCGTCAATTTTTCATCAGTTCTATAGTCCCACTTGGCAATAAATTTGACGATTTTTTAAATTATCGTTAAATTGGTGAAAATGTCGCCAAACCTTCCACGGAGATAGCATGATTCAGATGATATGATTTCCATCAATTTATTTGAAACAATTTATATTATGCAGTTTAGCAACGGATCCAATGTGTTATGCGGCATACGATTTTTATTAAATATTTTCCAATTTGAATAATAAAGATATGTATATAATATAAATTTCATTGACATTGCATTTTTGACTGGATAATATCAGGTACGGTCTTTACGTTTAAACATTACTATTATTGATATTTTAAACATTATTATTATTGATATTTTAAACATTATTATTATTGATATTTACGGGGATTATTGATATTTATTGATAATATTGAAGTTATTATGCCATTGTTTTATTATGTCAAAAATTGTTGAAACTAATATATTGTACGCTGTACGAGTAATCTTTTACAAATGCACTGGCATATCTTCTAATCTACAAGAATAAAAGTACGAAAATATATTGACATATATTGGAATCAATTACGACCTTCTGGTATAAAGATTACGGGGATTATTGGTATTTTAATTTCATTACGCCACCTGTTTTATTTTGGCAAAGATTTATGAGACTCATATTGTAACACGGGAAATCTAACTAACACACTGGCATATTTTCTAATCTGCGACATTATAAGTAGTACGCGGATATATATACATATATATATATATATATATACCCATATAATTTTAGTGCTTTCATTATGGTATATATTGGAGTTAATTACGGGTTTATTGATATTTTCAATTTACACATCAATGTATTAATACAGGCTACATCTTCCCAATATTCGCGTGTATAAGTAGTACGGGTCCCATACAATTTTAATGC
This sequence comes from Amaurobius ferox, assembly GCA_951213105.1. Taxonomy (NCBI): domain Eukaryota; kingdom Metazoa; phylum Arthropoda; class Arachnida; order Araneae; family Amaurobiidae; genus Amaurobius; species Amaurobius ferox. Next base: position 88,266,463 of record OX578133.1, read on the forward strand.
TTTCATTTTGCATATATTGATTCGATTCTTTTTTTTTTTTTTTGTAAATTTGCTTACAAAAGGAGCCAGGATGTTTTATCCTTCAGATCTGCCTGTGAAGATAATTTTGCATAGCGAGAACAGAGATTCTTAAACTTCTATTTATGAGCATTGTATTAAATACTAGCCGCCTTTGGCGACCAGCCTGTTCGCTACCCTTAATAAGTCTGACCGTGGCAAACTCGCTGGCGCGATCTACCAGAAAGGTGTTGTAGTTGTTGTTGAGACCAAGACCGTCCAACCTCTACCAGAAAGGTGTTAGGTAACTGTTTGGACGGCCGGGAAGTGCCACCCAATTTAAACCGGAACCCAGTGGGGGAGGCATCCACAGGGATCATACCCTCCTTCCCCTACCACCAACCTCTCGGAAAGACTTACGGTCCCACATGTTTAACGTGATCGTACTCCGCATGAACACGGCTACCAGAAAGGTGTAAGGAAACTGTTTGGACGGCCAGGAAGTGCCACTCAATTTAGACCGGAACCCAGTGGGGGAGGCATCCACAGGGACCGTACCCTCCTTCCCCTACCACCAACCTCTCGGAAGGACTTACGGTCCCACATGTTAAACGTGATCGTTCTCCGTGTGAACACGTCAGCAGTTTTGACAGTGGCGGGAATCGAACCAGGACCTACCGAGTGCAATTCCCTCGCGCTAACCACTGGGCTTCTGGGCCCTCCGCGACAATCTCCATAAATTTCTTTTTATTCACCCAATTTAGACCGAAACCCAGTGGGAGAGGCATCCGCAGGGACCGTACCCTCCTCCCCCTACCACCAACCTCTCGGAAGGACTTACGGACCCACATGTTTAACGTGATCGTACTCCGCGTGAACACGGCAGCAGTTTTGGCAGTGGCGGGAATCGAACCCGGGCCTACCGAGTGAAATTCCCGCACGCTAACCACTGGGCTACCACGCCCTACGCGACAATCTCCATCACTTTGTTTTTATTCACCCAATTTAGATCGGGACCCAGTGGGGGAGGTATCCACAAGGACCGTACCCTCCTTCCCCTACCACCAACCTCTCGGAAGGACTTACGGTCCCACATGTTTAACGTGATCGTTCTCCGCGTGAACACGTCAGCAGTTTTGGTAGTGGCGGGAATCGAACCAGGGCCTACCGAGTGCAATTCCCGTGCGCTAAATTCCCGCGAGGCTAATTTAAATGTTATAATGACCATATGCTTAGCTCTTGCCGCCGTGTCAGAAAAGACTTCGTACAATTTAAAAAAAAATCTCTACATACAGTAAATATTGTAATATTTCGGTTAATGAGTACTTAGTAGGATAACCTGTAGCATCCACAGCAGCTTTTAAACGTCTGTGAATAGAGTTTACTAGTTTTTTTGTAATTTCTGCATCAATGTTCCTGCATTGTTCGATCATTACTGTTTTTAGTTCACTTTTCATTTTAATGTCATGTCTTCGTACTCTAACCTCCGGTTCTCTTCAAATGTTTAAATCTGGCTATTAAGTTTAAATCCAGCGACTGAGGTGGTGTTTTCAGAACTTGTGGACAATTATGGAGACAGCAGAGGCGAATATTGAGAGCTGTGTGCTTAGGATCGTTATCTTGATAGAAAACAAAGTTGTTTCCAATACCCAAATTTTAACCTTATCATTTAAAATTGTGTTTTAAAATATTTAAATAAGGAGTATGATTCTTTATGTCATCTATAAATACCAAATTACCTAGTCCTGATGCTGACATGCACCCCCCCACACAAGGACACCTCCACCCATGCTCTACTGTTCCAAATTCTTGGATTAAGTTCCTCATTTTTTCTTTTCCATACAATTATACGCCCATCGGAACCAAAAATGTTAAATTTGCTTTCATCTGATTTTGCAAATAAGACTTGATTTGCAAATAAGACATGATTCCAATGCGTTTCGGGTTTATTTATCATTGATTTTGTGAAGGAAAGCCTGAGCTTTCTATTTTTCGCACTTACAAAAAAATTTCTTTGGGGCAGAACGTAATTGAAGTAGAAAATTTGTCAGTAAAATCTGTAGAAATTTTTATAGCACTCAATCGTGAATTTTTTACAAATTTTCAACTACAAATCTCTGATCACGTTGATTAACGTTGCGGGACGACCTTTTCTTACCTTGTTTTCGATCCGATTTTCTTCTTTAAAGCGTTTTATCACATACTGCACCGTAGAATGGGATAAATTTACTAATTTAGCGATATTACGAACTGATGTACTAATACCATGATGAGAAATAATCATTTTTCGAATGCTGTCCGTTGTTTCCTTACGACTACGAGCCATTTTAAATAATACTATAAATATTATGAAGTACGCAAGCAAAGATTAAAGCCAAATGATTTTTTAAATGTCACCACAATGCAAAAATAAAAAACAGACAATTTTATTTATGAATTTATCCGGAAATGTTTCGGTGTACGATCACTTATGTGACATGTTCCTCCTTGCATTTTAATTTTTATAAAAAAAAATGAGTCAATATTTAAAAAAAATATTAGGTTTTGTTCAGAATCATATGGAGATCACATGAAAAAATATTTAAAGTGTACGAACACTTTTGGGAGCCACTGTATTGTGTTTAGCTAATAAACTCATATGTTGTGTTTAGCCAATAAATTCATTTAGCCTATTGTTGAAACAGAAAAAGAGTGGAACGGGTATCATTGTTGAAACTGAAAAAGAGTAGAAAGGGTATGTCTTCTAATACAATTTTAGTGTTTTCATTTAGTATATACAAAGGAAATCACGATGTTTTATTCAAATCTGCAAATTCAGAGCTACGAATTTGGCGGGATATCGCTAACTTGGTAAATTTATTTAAACGTTGCCAAATGGACGGATATGTCGCCAAATTGATAAAAACGACGCTAAATCAATGAAATTAATTTTGTTTTGTTTAAACGGAGTACTGAAAATATGTAGCATTTGTCTGTCTGTCCAACCGTACTACTTAGTCACACATTTAGCAAATTTTTAAAATGTCACCAAATTGATAAAAATGTTTGTAAATCCATAAAAATATCTCGAAATTGATAAAATTAAGCTAAATAAATGAAATTAATTGTGTTTTGTTAGGGGGATAGTATTGTGATGATGTTTCGCCAATTTGTCGAAAAGGGGACGATCAGTTCTACAGTCCCACTTGGCGATAAATTTGGCGATTTTTTAAAATGCCGTCAAACTATTTATAGAGATAAACATTATTCAGACAGTATTTTGTCCACCAATTTATTTAAAGCAAATGATATCATGTCGCTTAGCAAAGTATTTAAATCCAATGTGTTTATGCGGCAGAGGATTTTTATTAAATATTTTCCAATTTGAGTAGTGAATCTAGTATATAAAATAAATTTCATTTCTATTTCGTTTTTGACTGGATAATACCAGTTACTGTCTACAGGTTTCTACATTATTATTATTAATATTTTCGGGGATTATTGATTCACAGTTTATTGATATTTTCAAGTTAATATGCCATTGTTTTATTGCGGCAAAAAATGTTGAATCTCATATATTGTACGTTGAACGAGTAATTATCTACAAATGCACGGATGTATCTTCTAATCTACCAGAATATAAATAGTACAGGTATATTGGCATATATTTTGACATATATTGGCATATATTGGAATCAATTACGGCCTTATGGTATGAAGATTACGGGGATTATTTATATTTTCAATTTATTACGCCATTTGTTTTATTTTGGCAAAGATTTTTGCGACTAATAATGTAATACGGGTAATCTTTTACTAACACTCGGACATATTTTCTAATCTCGACATTATATGTAATACGGGTATATCTTCCCATATAATTTTATCACTTTCATTTTTTCATATATTAGAATCAATTACTGCTTTCAGGTTTAAAGATTACTGGTTTATTGATATTTTCAATTTATACATGTAATCTATTAATACAGGTTCTATCTTCTAATATTCGCGTATATAAGTAGTACTGGTTCCATACAATTTTAACGCTTTTATGTTGTATATTGATTCAATTCCATATTTTTTGTAAATTTGCTTACAAAGGAGGCCAGGATGTTTTATTCTTTAGATCTGACCGTGAAGATAATTTTGTATAGCGAGAACAGAGATTCTTAAACATCTTTTTAGGAGTATTATATTAAATATTTTAACAGAATATTTTGATTAAATATGTCATTTAATATACTATAGAAATTTGTATATGATTGTGAATTTTAAGTTTCTTTATATTATATACTCCGTACGATGAACGGCTGCGAAGAACGGCTATACTGAAATGATGTTTCGTTAGCATTTGTCTGTCAGACCATCCGTCCTACTTAGTAACACATTTAGCGAATTTTTAAAATGTCATTAAATTGATAAAAATGTTTGTAAATCCATAAAAATATCTTGAATTTGATAAAATGTTGATCCTTCAAAAACAGATTTTTGAATCCAATTTTTGACCCCATTACAGCATTTCCCCTTTGCATACGCTGTATAGGGTGATTCGAAACTCTCTTTATAAATTTTAATGAGCGTTAGGGAACACTAAATTCGTTAATCAAAGTATCCTCACCCTTTGGCGCTAAAAGTCGCTGTTGACCGGTGCGGCAATTGATTATTTTTCACCGTCATTATTTGTAACGTAGACTTCATACGTGTATGATGGATTATTGCGCGAATCTAGCATATAGGGATACCAATGGAAAGTGAATAGCTGTTATAAAATTATCAGCGAATTTTATAGCAGCTCTTCCGTTTCGATTGGCATCCCCATACGCAAGATCAGGGGTGGGAACCTGTGGCTTTCGTAGCATCAAGTGCGACCTTCTGAAAGATTCTTCCTTCTTTTCAAGTTGTATACTATGTTAATTAGATTTTCCACTAAAGATTTGCATTTTGCAGTATATATAATATAAATTATTATATGAGGCCTTATTGGAGGGCAGTTTACTACGGGGCCTTGAAACAAATAAGGGTTGCCCACCCCTGCGCTAGATACATGTACGTCGTGCTACTGGAACTTTCCGACTTATCCGAATGAATATTGTGCAAGGTTGGATGGTCGAAAGAGAGCCACCCAGTCGTCACGCAATGGGGGTCAGGAGCGCAATGGTCACGAACGAAATGGGGTAGAAACTACAAGGGCCTTCCTCTAGCTCATCACATTTCGGGTGGACTTTCGGACATACAGATTTATCGTGCTCACTCATCGTAGACGGATGGTTTCGTGCTGCGGATGGTTTTGTGCGCAGTCGAGGATCGAACATGGTACCACCGAGTGCGACCCTGCCGCCATAGCTACTGCTCTATCCCGACCCAGATGCATGTCGTCCATCTCAGCTGATGACGGCAAAAATTATTAATTTCTGGGACTCTCAGCAATGCCCTCTAGTAAAAAGGGGTGGCGTCTCCGGACATGCATTTAAAATGCTTATTTTAGTGTTCTCTATTTCCCACTAAAGTTTTTGGAGATAATTTCAAATCACCCTGTATTTGGTTAAAGTAGACTCTACTTTCCTCTTACAAACTTCAGATCGAAGTGCAATAGGGACAGTTGCAAAGCATGAAAAGGAATACTTACATAAACAATCCGATACCAAATTATTTTTGTTTTTATTTGTCCACTAACTCAAGTGCATAAAATATTAAATATACTGCATAATTAATGCAGGAGTTGCTTGGTTGGTTAAGTAACCACTGTCTCCTAAATCCCCCTTACGCTTTGCCACTGAAAAAGAACCAGCACTTCTATGTATAGTAACCATAATTCCTATTGGTAATAGTTCTAACATTTGATAAATAATTTCCACTTGTAAATAATACTTTGATCGAACATGGGAATAATACTTGGTGCGATAAGGTGCGATCCTCCTACCATAACCACTGCGCTATTCCGGCTCAGGTGCATGCCAGCCATTTCAACATTCGTGAAATGCTCCCTTTTAAAGGCACGAAATTCGAGTTATAAATGAGGATTGCGAAAGATTCGCAATTTCCGGTCGCCCTCTAGCACCAAAGGGTAACGTTCACGGCACATGCATTCATTAACGAAAAATGTTTGTTTTAGTGATCCTTATTTCCTACCAAAGAGTTTGTTCAGAAAATTTTGTATCACCCGGTATACAGTAAGAAAAGTAAAAGCATGAACCATTTCGAGAAAAAAAAATGCGTGGTATGTTCTTTAAGATTCTTACATCGCGTCAAATCTTTTGACATTTCTCTTTCATTAGATTTACTTTGGGGGTCTTCAACGTTACTGCGAGTCATGACCAATCGCAAAAGCATGATGAAGAAGAAATACAAAAAATATGAAACAAACACAATTGCGTCGTGCACATACATATCTACAAAAAAGAAAGAGTGGCGTTGCATTTGTCATATTACCTGGAGTTTGAAACGCTTAGCTGAATTTGTTTCTCCTTCCATGGATTTCAGCGGGAATGAAATCTTTTCGTAGATATTGTCAAAAACTGCTTTTAGAGATATTGATTTTAAATTTTGCTAGCAATATAGTATGTGATTTGTGCAAAAATGTGTTTTTGAAAAGCAATATGACTGTTTTCAGTAAAGCATTCATATTGCTTTTCAAAAATATTGCATAAAATATGTAATTTAATTCCACTATAGAAATAAAACATACTATGAGATTATCTATTCCCTTTATTCAAAGTTATCCGCACAGACAACTCTGAAGAATAAAATTTTCGATTCCCTTTTGTAAACCAATGTACATAAATATGAAGATTGGTATACATATACCCAAATGGATACGCTGAAATCATAGCAAAAATTATTGATGTATCATGTTTTTCACCATTGTATCAATCATTTAAACATATTTGGGAAATTAAAAAAACACTTTTGCTGAAGCAAAGCGGATGTCTAAAAAATTGAAAATATCAATAATTACCTCAATTTCATATACCACAGCCGTAATTTATATAATGCAAATCTATATAAATAAAAATGAAAATCTGTCTGTCTGTCTGTCTGTCTGTCTGTTTGTCACACTATCACGGGAGAACGGCTGAACCGAATTTGATGAAATTTTGTGGGTAGCCCAGAAATAGCCCCACTTAAAATTATATCCGTGATTTGAGTTTCTACGACCAGTGGTTCTCGAGATATTAGTAAACAAGAAAGATCAATCATGCATAAGCATTGATTATGAAACACTTTCCAACTGAAATGTAATTTCATTTAAAAATTTCTAAAATGTGATTCATTCAGTGGTAATATCTTTTACATTATCACAGTACTACAGTAATTTATTATACTTAAATATTTAAAACTGTATCGAAATATAAATCATCTGATTCTTTATGCAAAATCAATGAATATTTCATTCATATAACTTGTATTCCAGACTCCAGAGCTAAATAATTTTGTGTGAAAAAAATTCAGCAATTCTTATGTAATTCATCTTACAATCGCTTGAGATATTTGCATTCTGCATATGTTAAAATTAGGCTTCCTTGAAGAAATAATAAAAGTTTAGGGATCATTTAAAATCACAACTATTGTACTTGCATAGGCACGGAATTTAGATACACAGATAATACACAGATAATATATATGTGCATGTGTATGTACTCAAAGTATTGGAATCGTGCCGAAGATCGGAACTCGAATTTTCAAAGGATCTACACGTTTTGGGACTTCTAGAACACGAAAAAACTACTTTTAGGAAGACGTCTGTGTGTGTAAGGGTGTATCTCTGTATGTTTCTGTGTGTCTGTGTGGATATTACATCCACTCTAATTGAAAAACTAATGGACCGAATTTCATACAATTTGGTAGGTATGTTTTTTGTGGGAAATCCTGATGTTCATTAGATTATAGTACGATTCGTAATAAAAGAATCTGCCTTCTTTGCGAAATGGCCGCAGAAATTGCCTTTATCCACTCTAGCTAAAAACTAATGAACCAAATTTAACAAAATTTGGAGTATAATATTTCAATAACCTACAAGTGATTTATATACCAAATTTAACAAAATTTTGTATATAAATCATTTGTAGGTTATTCTACTAAGATTCGGGAAAAAGGAACGGGCTATTTTTGCGAAATGGCCAGCAAAAATCGTTATATATAAAAATAAAAGACTACGTGTGCTCAATTATATCAATTAAATTCCTATTTTATATGTGATTTTTGACAACAAAAAGAATAAGACTAACCCCATTACTCTAGGACTAGCCGTTCTTGAGATATTCTAGTTTTTTCGCGTTTTCGCTACGCCACCTTTGACAATAAGTCCAGCTATCAAATGAGAACCAAATTTAAGTTTAACGTGTAAATTCAATGTCATTTAAAATACTTATGTTGTGCAGATAAACTCAAATTATTATTGAATAAATAAAGAGAACGAATATGAGTCTGCAGAGAAAGACATGTGCTGTCCACATCAGAATTTTTAACAATATTACACCAATGATTTATAGAAGTGAACGGGGATTATTTTCAGGCCATTTCAAAAAAAATGTATGATCTATATTTAAAGATCCATCAAATTTTTGTCGAATAAAATGTTCAACAAATTTAAGCTGTGTACCAAATTTTAACTCTCTAGGACGTAGGAAAGTGCATTTAAAATGCCATCAATTAAATTTATCATGAAGAGTTATATAAAATTTTAAAAAAATGAAAAATTGTTATCTACCAAATTTATTTTAAAATATGAAGCCACTCCCATATGCAAAACGTTTAAACAAATGGAGAGATATTTATTATATAATATCTCTCTCTTTTCTTTCTGGAAGATATCCCAAAGTCAGAATTTAATTGAATTTGTTTTTTTCCCTATATTAAATAATTTTTTTAATTAAAAAACTACTTAACATATTTTACTGAATTTTTTTTTATATATTCTATGGGATAATGTGAATATTTCCTAAAAATTTCGAAGCAATTCGTGAATTTTAAATTTACTTAAAAAATGTTTGAAAAATTAGGTCCCATAGGGTTCAATGTATTTCATTTTTTCAACCCGGGTTCAATAAAAAACTAATTGGGTGATATTATTTATTTATATTCCCATAGGTCCTACAGACCGTCTGAACAACATACTAAAATTTCATTTTGATAAACTCATTTTTACGGCAGTTATCGTGCTAACGGACAGACAGACAGACAGACAGACAGACAGACAGACAGACAGACAGACAGAATGAACAAAGTCATAAACACTTTTCAACTTTGTTGTAAAGTGTTAAAAACGAAATTTTCGTTTGTCTCATCATCACGGAAAAACGGCTGAACCGAATTTAATGAAATTTGGTGAATAGCCTTGAAATATCCCCCCATAAATTTTGTCCATGTTTCGAGTTTCTAAGACCTGGGGTTGTCGAGATATTAATGAAAAACGGAACTTTTTCCTAGGAGTTCTACTCCCTAACTCCGTGGTTTATCCAAACGAAAAGCTTGGAAATCGTTTGAAAGTGAATTAAAATTTAATCTCTGAGTTTGATGGGAGATTTTTTGCGTTAATTAGTCCCTTTCTGAAAACATGAATTGTTTGAAACATGATTTAAAGGGGAAATATATCTCCATGGTTCATGGTTTATTTAAAACAAGCTTTTACGGAACAATGAGAAGTATAGAGAAATCAAAATCGTTATTTAATTTCGCAGTTTATGTTATAAGACATGACATATTTAACATGTTATAAGATTCTATCTTATATCATGTTACTCAGAAACGCAATTAAATTAAATCTGTCTGTTAATTTTAATAATTATTTTTTCGATTTGAATAATAAATAAATGGATATAAAAATATATTTTAGAAAAGAACGATTTGATTTTTCTTATAGCATTTTTGACTGGATAATATCAATTACGGTCTTCAGGTTTAAAAATTATTATTATTTATATTTTCGGGGATTATTGATTCAAGGATTATTGATATTTTCAAGTTATTATGCAATTATTTTATTATGACAAAAATTGTTTAAACTCATATATTGTATGTTGTACGAATCTTCTACAAATACACGTGTATATCTTTTAATCTACGAGAATATAAGTAGTACAGGTATATTGACATATGTTTTGATATATATTGGCATATATTGGAATCAATTACGACCTTCTGGTATAAAGAGTTCGGATATTATTGATGTTTTCAATTTATTACGTCATCTCTTTTATTTTGGCAAATATTTTTGAGACGCATATTGTAATACGGGTAATCTTCTACTAACACATTGGCATATTTTCTGATCTGCGACAATATAATTAGTACGGGGTTGCATATATTCATTCAATTCCTATTTTTTCTTCTGTAAATTTGCTTACAAAAGGGGACAGGATGTTTCATTCTTCAGATCTGATCGTGAAGATAATTTTGCATAGTGAGAACATATATTCTTAAACTTCTCTTTAGGAGCAATAAATTTAATATTTTAACAGAATTTGCACATGATTGCGAACTTTAAGTTTCTTTAAATTATACACTCCGTACGAATAACGGGTGTGCTGTTAGTGGTTAATAAATTTTAACATTTTAGGAGGATATATCATGTTGCTCGGCATCGCAATTAAATTAAATGTGTTTGTTAATGTTTTTATTATTTTTTTTCGATTTAAATAATAAATAAATGGATAAATGGATATAAAAGCATATCTTATGAATGGACGGTTTGATTTTTCTTTTAATTATATTAATTGCTGACTGCGTACATCAATTTCATTTATTTTGGCAAAGAGTTTTCAAGCTTATATCGTATTTCGCTGCTAAACTCATATATTGTGTTTAGCCAATAAATTCATATAGCCGATTGTTGAAACAGAAAAAGAGTAGAGCGGGTATATCTTCTAATACAATTGTAGTGTTTTCATTTAGTATATTGAAACGGGATAAGAATGTTTCATTCAGATCTGCAAATTCAAAGCTACGAATTTGTAGGGATATCGCTAATTTGACAACTTTTCTTAAACTTTGCCAAATTGACGGAAATGTCGCCAAATTGATATAAACGACGCACAAACAGCTGCCATAAACCTTCGGGTTGGTCGTGTGGCTTGGGTCTTCTACATATCAATGAAATTTTTTTTATTTTTGTTAGAAGAGAGCACTGAAATGATGTTTGGTTAGCATTTATCTGTCAGACCAACCATCCTACTTAGTAATACATTTAGCGAATTTTTAAAATGTCACCAAATTGATAAAAATGTTTTCAAATCTATAAAAATATCTTGAAATTGATAAAATTGCGCTACATAAATGATATTAATTGTTTTTTGTTAGGGGATAGTATTGTGAGGATATTTCGTCAATTTGTCGCAAAGTGGAACTGCCAGTTCTACAGTCCCACTTGGCGATAAATTTGGCGATTTTTTAAAATGTCGCTAATTTGACGAAACTGTCGCCAAATGTTCCATAGAAATATAACTATTTAGACGATATTTTTTCTACCAATTTATTTGAAGCAAATGATATCATGTCGCTTAGCAACGGATTTAAATCCAATGTGTTTATGCTGCAGACGATTTTTATTAAATCCTTTACGATTTGAATAATGAATATATGTATATAAAATAAATTTCATTGCCATTTCATTTTGGACTGGATAATATCAATTATACTCTTCAGGTTTAAACATTATTATTATTGATATTTTCCGTAATTATTGATTCAGGGATTATTGATATTTTTAAGTTATTACGCCATTGTTTTATTGCGGCAAAAATTGCTGACACACGCATATTGTACGTTGTACGAGTAATCTTCTGGGAATGCACGGGTATATCTTCTAACCTACGAGAATATAAGTAGTACAGGTATATTGGCATATATTTTGACATATATTGGCATATATATTGGAATCAAGTACAGTCTTCTGGTATGAAGATTAAGGGGATTAATTATATATTCAATTTATTACGTCGTCTGTTGTATTTTACCAAAAAACATTTGTGACTCATATTGCAAAACGGGTAATATTCTACTAATAATCGGACATTATAAGTAGTACGTGTATATCTTCCCATATAATTTTAGCACTTTAATTTTGACATATATTGGAATAAATGACTATCTTCAGATTTAAAGATTACGGGTTTATTGGTATTTTCAATTTATACATGTAATCTACTAATACAGGTTATATTTTCTAATATTCGCGTATATAATTAGTACGGGTCCCATACAATTTTAACGCTTTTATTTTCCATATATTGATTCAATTCCATATTTTTTTTTATATTTGCTTACATAAGGGGTCCAAGATGTTTTATTCTTCAGATATGTCCATGAAGATAATTTTATATAGCGAGAACAGAGATTCTTAAACTTCTTTTTAGGAGCATTATATTAAATATTTTAACAGAATATTTTGATTAAACATGTCATTTAGTATACTATAAGAATTTGGGCATGATTATGAATTTCAAGTTTCTTTATATTATATTAAATATATTCATGTGTAGGTTGGAGTGCCAATGTATTATTCCATTTATGGGTATTTTAAAATGGTTTCTTTCGTCATAGATGGTAAATATGATTGGGATCTGTCCAAAGCTGATACTCAAATCCAAAAACTCAACCACGTTGTTATTTTTAACTGGATTTTCTTTCAATATGAGGTTGGGTGGATAGAAGTCAAAGTTCATATAATAGTTTTCATTTTCATATCCAACAATCACGTCATCTACGTAACGCAGGTAAACGATTTCGATGTTAATATGAGACTGGTTTTCATAAAAACTAAGGTAGAGGTCGGCTAGTATGAATGAACATCCCCCCCATGGGGATGCCTTTAATTTGTTGATATGCAAAGATTCCATTGAAAAGATAATTTTCTTTTATGACTATTCTAATTATATTCTTGAATTTATTGAATTCTATAGTTCTTCTTAATTCATATTCTTCGTATAAACGGTAAAGGATATTTTGTAAGTCTTCTAGGTCTATAGTGTTGAAAAGTTCTTGGAAGTCAACGTAGATGACGTGATTGTTGGATATGAAAATGAAAACTATTGTATGAACTTTGATTTCTATCCACCCAACCTCATATTGAAAGAAAATCCAGTTAAAAATAACAACGTGGTGGAGTTTTTGGATTTGAGTATCAACTTTGGACAGATCCCAATCATATTTTCTATCTATGACAAAAGAAACCATTTTAAAATACCTATAAATGGATTAATACATTGGCACTCCAACCTACACATGAATATATTTCGCAATGTATTCTTGGGAGGATTGGTCAGAATTAAAAGAACTATTAAAGAAGAAAATTTACGTATTGATTTTGATCAAGTATTTTTAAAGCAAGCATATATTCAAAAATATCCAGTTCCTTTTATGCTTAAAAATATCGACAATTTATACCGAAACAATTTAGCGTATGGTGTAAAGCTCAAGTCTTTTTTATATTCAATTCGAGAATGAAGGATCGCATCATGCATGTGACAGGACCGCAGCACGATCATAAGATTATGTATACATTTCACCTCAGACAGCAGCACAGATCGCTTGTACGGTAGTGAATTTACTCTCGTCCTCGGTTCATTCCTTTTTGAAGGTCTTGTGACAGTTATTATTGTCACTCCGGAGGTGGGCTTGAGCAATAGCTGGCGACCAGGAGTGCAATGCCGCGGCATTTATGACGAGCTCGTTGAAAACTGGGGAGTGAGGTCACAACCCCTCACCGCCATCAAGTAAGCTTTTTGCAAAGCCTTCCTTCCTTTTTTCACTTTTTATCCATTCCATTTTTAGTGCATTATATGGTGTATAGTACCTCTTGCTGCTTTGCGCATAATTACTATATCACATATATTTCTGATAATCCACTTTCTTTATATTATATATTTTATATAAATATATATATATATATATATATAATGTCATATAAAAGATACGAATATAAGATTTAAAATTAACGAGACAAGTAGGCGCAATGCTGCTCTAAATTGTCTAGTATAATAAAAGAGAAAAATTCTACAAAGAAATCTCAAAAAGGGGGGGGGGGGGGTGGAGAAAAGCCAACAGGGAAATTTGAAAAGGCCTAGGGGGGTGGTGACCCCTAGTTCCCCGGTTAAAAGTCGACTTTTATTCCATAGGAAACACTCCCGGAGCCGAAAAATACCTGAGGCCAATCTCCGTACAAACGTCAAAGCAAAAGACGCACAAAACAGTCCGAACAAGGAACAAATGGACTCCATTACGAAGTTGTAAAAGCAAGGGTATACATACAAAGTCAGAATTCAGAGTGACAACACACAAGAAAAGTAAAACGGCCAACTGAAATCCCTCAGTCAAAAGAGAGAAGGGAGTAGAGTGTATAGGACTAACACCATCGTTGCCATTTATAACCCAAAACTAAACGTTTGCCAATATCATTTTCAAATGCGTTGACTGTTTTATTATGATAGGTATTATAAATATGTCTGAGGAATCCAAGGGGATAGTCTTGTTTGATAGCCTCCTTGATAAATATAACATCACTTTTTATACGGTCTTTTTTATAAGTATGCAAGCGGGCGTTCCGTATAAAGTGATTCATTACGATATTACGAAAAACTTTCTGACTCAAATTAGACCTCCAATTGATAATATAATTCACTTTAATCTTGAAATGTCGTCTTTTATCATAAAGTATCGTATATAAGGGTTCATCTTCAGCGAAGTGAATGAGAATGTCCAAGTAATTAATTTCATCGGCAGAATCTGCAGGAGTTTCAATATTATATATATATAATATATATATATAAATAAAAATTGAAAGATTTTTACATTCACATTTATTATTTACTTCTGAATTCAACCATCTACCTTATGATTTATATATTTGCAAAAAACTTTTTTAATATATATATATATATCAAAACTAAAAATGTATCTGACTCCGCCACCGCCGTTGTTTGACAAATTTCTCGTTTCTCGAGATTCTTTGCTTCATACCGCAAAAACTATTGCATATAAAAATATAAAATTTGGTACACTTGTAGAAAAAGCTTTGGAGAATACGCTGCTGAAATAACTGTTTTTTGATATATATTGTAGTTTAAGAAATATTTAATGTCAAAGTCAAAGACAAAATATTTGAGCTGCGAGTTCGCGTTCTGGATAGACTAACGATAGTAAGAATACGAATTTTTGCAGGCAGTCTGCATGGAAGATTGCCTACATGGGAGATGTAATTTTTGTCTACATGGGGACATTTTTGCAGGATGCAGCCGCTTTTTTAATTTCGATGCAGTTTTTAAGATATTTTACTTTATATGCACTTCTGAAGTGAACATTTTTTTTCCTATTGGCACGTCTAGCGATTTCTCTGTCTCGTACCGTAAAAACTATGGTATACAAAAATATTAAATTTGGTACATGTATAGAGAAATAATAGGGTAACACGACGAAATAAACCGTTTATGGATTTAAACTTTAGTTTGGCATGAAATAGCTCGCAAAGCGAGCTCATTATCAATGGATTAAGTTTCTGGATTCCCTGAGCTAAGAAAAATCCCTGATTTTCACTCCAAAATAGGCAGGGATAGAAGAGATGTTTTTGAAAGTAGAATTTTTAGGAAAGATAGATATAAAGCGATCTCTGAGAGCACAGCCAGTAAGAGGCGAAGCCTCCCGAAGGGGGTTGCGCAAGCGGAGCGAGCAGGGGGCTGAGCCCCCTAGTAATATATATATATATATATATATATATATATATATATAAATAATTATATAATATATTATAGTATAATTATAATATGATTATATATATATATATATAATTATATATATAATTATAATATTCTCTCTCTCTCTCTCTCTCTCTCTCTATATATATATATATATATATATAATTCTATAGGGCAACATCTGTACATGCACTATGATTTGCAAGGAAAGTAATTGGAATATATTGATACTATATCTTACTCTATATATTAATAATATATCATGCTATTATTCAATCTAATGCATATCACCTACACAACTAATATTAAGCATCTCAATATGGTTGAATAAGTGGTGACAGCATCGTAAGACTTATTATTCCACATGTAACTTCATTTATATATACCATTTAAAAACCTAAATTTTTAATTAAATGTATTTCTCAAAAAAGGACGGTAAAACTATTAGGATTTTTTCCCGGAGTTTTCTACGGCGTTTCTTTGTGTGTCTTCTGCCTTTATGAACATTTATTTAAGGCGTAGATTTTTCATTTAAAGCTAAAACTCTTTTTAAAATCTAAATTCTGCACTCTGAATTTTTTGTTTGTATCCTAAGCTAAAGAAGTGTCTTGCAAGAGTGTTGCATTTTAATTCGAATGTGTTTCTATAAGAATAAAGTTTAGGTACAAAAAGTGAGTTAGATTTATTTGCATTTTTGGATTTGCTCTTTTTCTTGAATGGAAAAGAAATATGTTTCTTAGTAAAATATAATATTTTTGCATTTGTTGAGCTTAAACTGAACCAGAAGTAATTTACATTTAAAATGTGATGTACAATACACATTGCACATGTTCCATAAAATGTAATACAAAATAATGCTACATGAACGTAAAATGTAAAGTAAGAATACGGAAAATATGGCACAATAAATACAAAATGAAGCAAAATGCAATACAAAACATGAATTGTGAAGTGGCGTGTACGCTTCATTTTCAAGAGAATTATTAAGCATTCTTATATTCTTTTGAACACTTATTTCGTACATTTCTAATAATTTCCGGGAAAATCCGAAGTATTATCTTCAGAATTGGAAGTTAAAATCCTTATTCAATCCCCCTATCACCTCCGAAATTAGATGCTGAATCAATATCAGTTACTATAAGAGCTATATCTACACTGTAAAACATTCTGCTACCTTTGCTCATTTTTTTCAGCTACTTTGTTGTAATTTCGAAAATCTATCAGAAAAGCCGCAATTACAGTCATTCATGAAAATTCCAGATTAATTTCTGAAATATTCAGCAAATATCGCCTACCAAAGCGTCATTTTGATATATACATATATATATATTGTGAAATCATAACACACGTACACAGGTTTATACGATTATTTATGATATCTAACAGGACAGTCAAA
This sequence comes from Amaurobius ferox, assembly GCA_951213105.1. Classification (NCBI taxonomy): domain Eukaryota; kingdom Metazoa; phylum Arthropoda; class Arachnida; order Araneae; family Amaurobiidae; genus Amaurobius; species Amaurobius ferox. The sequence continues at coordinate 88,283,518 of OX578133.1, forward strand.
GGGGCCCAGTCTGGTTGATGACAGTGTTACAGCGGTCCTGACCCGAGATGTCAGAGAAGCCATAAAAAAGGGACTAAAGATAAATCCACGAGTTTGGTTCAAAGTATTAATTAAATATGTTTCTTAAAGCTCTTTTTATGAGCACCACATTTGATAAAGTTAAAACGGTGGGTTATTAGCGGCATTTCAAAGTAGCAACGTAATGTAATTAACTAACTTCAATAATGTTTTGATTTGTGCACTAATATATATATATATATATATATATATATATATATATATATATATATATATATATAAATATATAAATATCGAAATGGTAAGTTTCAATCCTGAATAAATATAAAAGAAACCCAAGAAAGAGAACGAGAAAAGGTATAGTACTAAAAAATGGCCGAGGGGAGTATGGAATGGCCGAGGGGGTGAACTCCCTCACTCCGGTTGAGCATGCTTTGCGCCATAGCCACACTCCTGGAACCCGGTAATTTTCTTTTTCTAGGCCCACTGTGCCTATAAGTATATGGATAATTGAAACAAGCAGACCATTTATCCGTTGAAACTGATCACAAGATGTTAGAAAAGTATAACTGTTGATCATAATCCCTACTGAAGCGTTGAAAAGTGCGTATCCCATATACGATTTACTGCCATTATTTATAGTAACCCTCTGTCAACTCAACCAAGCCCTTAATCAAGAATTACTAACGGTTGCAGTTATACTATAAAAGGTTGAAATTATACTGTTCAAAAATCCAACCAGATAATCTTCAGTCTTTGCCTCGGCTAAACACGGTTTATCCTGTTCATATCTGTCTCTACTACGATAATTTAACTGTTTGTTTCTTGACAATTGATTCAAAATGAAATAACGAAAGACTGCACGAGTCCAAGTATCCCATGATGTAACGAAGTTAACATCAAATTTAAAATCTGTTTGTTTGTCATAAATGCGATAAGTAGTTTTTTCATCATATGACTCGATACAGACATCCAAAAAATTCAAACCGCCTTCGTCATTCATTGGTGTTTCTACTAGTTTTAGGGAATTCGGATAAAATCCAAAATCCATATCATAATTAGATTTCTTTGTGCCAAAATTGTGTAGTCAACATATCTCAAATAAAGAATTTCATTCAGTAAATGGGTTACCGTCTCATAACAATCGAGATATATATCTACTAATGCCGAAGAGCAATTACCTCTCATAGCAATTACCTCTTACTTGTTTGTAATACTCCTTTCCATTACACAATGCTGCTTCGTTCAAAACCAGTCCTACTTTTGCCCTATATTTGCTTATATCAATAAAGTTCTGCAAATTGTATTTTTGGTATATTTCCATTATAATCTTAAACAGATCTTTAATCATAATATTATTAAATAAATGACAGAAGTCGTAACTTCTGTAATGTAATTTCTCAGGTACTTTTTCATTGTATTCACCACTTCCATACTGATGCATATGAAATGACCTCCATTTTTCTTAACAATCGAAAGTACTTTTGTCAATATATTTAACAAATATTTATTAGCAGTTATCAAATACCTTTTATTGCCGATAGTGACAGGTCTAAATTTAACTGGAACTTAATGCAGTTTTGGATTTAAAATCAAATAAGGAAATTTAACAGCTGATACTTTATATCCAATCTTTTTATATAAAGCACCTATTCGACAAACAATCTCTTCCTTAGGCTGAATCAAACTTTATACATAGTTCTGTAATATTTTCAATTCCTTTTTCACAGTTCCAATTCTAAGAATCGATTGGTCATCCCTTCTATGCCAATATTTAATACTTCCGAAGATGTTATGTTTCCATTCGTCAAATATTTCGGTTGGTAAACTGTATTTAACTGCAACCTTATATATAAAGTTATCGATGTCAATTTCAATTGACGCCATTTCATTTGTATACTTTTGATCCCGATATTTAGCTCCCAATTCTAGAATCTTTCTTAATGGTCTGAATTTTATTAAATTCAAGTTACCCGTAACAATGTGTCCATGAAAATCGTTCCTGAAAGTTGCGTTTAAGTTATATTTAAAATCGTCCATTCCATTTTCTTTCAATTTTTTAATTATCCTGTTATAATTGATTGAAGTAATTTCTACACAATGTAGTATTATATTTATATGACAATATAACCCTGATGTTTTAAATCGTCATTAGAGAATTGTGTTCGTTTAAAATCCTACTAAATGGAATTGTATCGTATGACTTATTTTTAAATTTGATCACGATGAACTCAGAAGATTTAACACTAACACTTATAATGCTTAAATTGATTTTTAATTCATTTGCACGTATTTTTAAATAATCCTGTATAATAGCCTTCATATTATACTGTCTTGTAATTTTGTATTCATCAGCAGCATCATCCAGAGCTTTCCATATTTTTACCAAAAATTTTAGTCTAAAACCGTATACCATATTTTTTATCCATTTTAATGGTAAGAAATCAAGATCTTCGCTATTTTTCATAAATGTCTTTATACTCGTACTTATTAAGGTTTCTTTCAATCCAATTTTTTTCTTTCTTACTTTTTTTCTTTTAAGTGGACATTTTGTTGAAGACCCAGATCATCCGACTCATCCGAAGGACTTGAGCAACTATTTGTGGACATTTTGTGTAATTTTAGAATTTTATGTAAATGTTTGCTTTTAGATTTGTTATTGTAACAGAATGCCTAAAATTTCTGTATTTTTAGCTTATAAGTTTAATGATCACATTTGAGTTATATATATACATATATATATATATATATATATATATATATATATATATATATATATATATATATATATATATAATATTTTACAGTGCATGGCCAATCTTGAGATATAAATGTTGCTAAAGAAAATGCACATTTCTGAATCGGAAGATGCAACTCCAAAATCGGTTAATGAACCCCACCCCCCAAATTTAATGCTGCATTCATGTTATTCATCATTTAAACTCTAACTATTGCTAATTCTGAGAAATAGACGCTTCAAGAAAAACAATTTTGAACTGAAAAGGGAAATCCAAAGTGAATCATCCTACCTTCACCAGAATTAATTTGATGCTGAATCCGTATCAGTTATTATCTAAGCTCTATAGCAAATCTTGAGAAATAGATGTTTCAATGAAAATGAAATTGTCTGAAACGGAAACGTAAAAGAAAACGGAAGAGAAAATACATTATAAACTCCTCAACATCTTCATGCTGGTGAATAATTATCTAACATCTATCTACCGCAGATTCTGAAAAATAAGTGTTTCAAACTTATATTAGTAAAAAGATTTAGATCGGCAAACTTCTTTCTACCAACAATGTTTTTCCAACTAACAAACCACATCCGCACAAAATATTTAACGTAGTATCAGTTTTAAGTTATTTAATGCAAGGATTCTCTAAGAATCTTGGAAGAAATATTTAAGAGGTACTATAACGAAAGTACTTGTTCCCGTTAAAGAATTGATATTAATAATTTAATTTTCGTAGTTCTTCGTTACTTTGAACAATAAAAACAACAAACAAAATAATCTCCATGTTTAATCAACCGTGGAATTACTCTTTGTCAAGTGCTCCTAAATGGTATTTATCCTGGCGGAATAAATGTCCGCGGTTTCTTTTTTCTTGAACATTGTGCTAATGGTCCGTTTGCTCTCCAACCTCCGTATGTCACACACATTATCAGCTGTCTCGGAAGACTGATACAAATGTGTCTCTGATCACTGGGAGAATGGGAATACTGGAAGTATTTTTAAACCTGTAAGAAGTGAAATATATATTATTTATTTTTCATTAGGTACATTATAACTCCTAAAATCCTTCTTTCCCTCTGTACGTGTATATATATATATATATATATATATATATATATATATATATATATATATATATATATATATATATATATAATATATATATATATATATATATATATATATATAATATATATATATATATATATATAATATATAAGATGGAAAATGGAAGTTATTAAAGATATTGAAGTGTTATAGCATATATGCGCAAAGCAGCTACATATACTATACACGATATAAATATAAATAGTATAAAAAGAATCGCTAAGCCTTCCTTCTTTTTTCAATTCTAAAATTCTTTTTATACTATTTATATTTATTTATATATATATATATATATATATATATATATATATATATATATATATATATATATATGTATATATATATATATATATGTATATATATATATATATGTATATATATATATGTATATATATATATGTATATATATATATATATGTATATATATATATATATATATATATATATATATATATATATATATATATATATATATATATATATATATATATATGTATATATATATATATGTATATATATATATGTATATGTATATATACATATATATATATATATATATATATACATACATATATATATATACATATATGTATATATATGTATATGTATATATGCATATATATATATATATATATGTATATATATATATATATATATATATATATATATATATATATATATATATATATATATATATATATATATATATATATATATATATATATATATATATATATATAAATAAAAATTGAAAGATTTTAATCGAAAATTATGCATAAACTACTGTATGTACAAAAAACCCCATCACTAGCATATCTGTTACAAATGAGTAACCATAGATCAAGACTAAGGATAAAGATAGAAGGTAACATATCACTACAATGGAAAGGGGGATGAGAAGAATATTAGGATACAAAAATCGCAATTAAAAGTATAAATATAAATAAAAATGAAAAAGAAAACACGGCAAAAATGAGAAAAGGCAATAATAATTAGCTCAAGATAAAAGATTAAGACATAGAGAACAATCAATTAAAACTACACAAAAAATGGCGGTTAGTTCGAAATTGCATTCTCATCAGGAAAGGGGGATGAGAAGAATATTAGGATACAAAAATCGCAATTAAAAGTATAAATATAAATAAAAATGAAAAAGAAAACACGGCAAAAATGAGAAAAGGCAATAATAATTAGCTCAAGATAAAAGATTAAGACATAGAGAACAATCAATTAAAACTACACAAAAAATGGCGGTTAGTTCGAAATTGCATTCTCATCAGCACAGCCATACAATTCGAATTAAAACCGATAGAATAGCCAGTTTCTGACAATGGCGATAGTATTTAACTATAGACACCATTGGAATTGTCTACTGGCTAGTGGAAGGAGAAAAATAAATCAATTGAATTATAAATCAGAATAATAATACCTCCTCGAACAGAAATATGAACTCACTAGCATTGCTACCATGCTGTGAATGCTTATATAGGAAGACTGTATTTTACGGCGAGTGTGTATATGAAATTCTTCAAATCCCGTTCAAAACCATTTTCAATATAATTATATTCCTGTATTCTGAATTTGTTTCCTAATTGGAACCTGGACTTTAATTTGTGATTTTCAACAATATTAAGATCCCCAGTGATGATGTGTCCATGATGAGAATTGAGATATGGGCTATGTTGACACTCACACTCGCTACGCTTAAATTCATTAATATTCTTACTTATTCTGCTGTAATTAAAGACTTTTCTTCCATTTGTTAGTACAAATCTATAAATCATTCTTACATCAAGATTGGGTATCGGCATGAGATGTGCCAAGTTTTTGATATGTGATTTGATGGGCATGTCGTCAAAATTTTTGTTTTTAAAGTTAGTTATGAAAAATTCAGATATGATTTTTGTTCTTGGTAGGTGAGTTTAAAGCCACATTTAACAAACTAGCCCTGAGTTTCAGCAAATTCAACATAATTGCAAAATTAGTACATGCGACATCTTTGTTCTTTAGTTGTTTTTTGTCGAATTGATTTTCTTGTAAATAATGCCAGATGCGTTGAACGTATCGTTTTTTGATACTGAATATAAGATTTTTTATCCACCCAGGTTTAATTACCATATGTATTCTTATATTATTAATGAATTGCTCGATCCTTTCGATAGTTGCTTTATAACTTATATGTCTCTTATTACCTCCTCTGTGCCAACGATTTTTCGGTGAACGGGGGATATCTTGTAATACTGGGTATCGTTTTACACTGTTGCAAGATGCATAGTTATAACTATCCCGGAAAATGATCGTATTTAGTCAGTATGGATAAGCAGTGCCATATTGGTGGATGTGGGCATTTTCCCACCATATTCTTTCTTGTAAATTTGGTACAACGTCAATTATAGTAACAGTTATATGGGAGAAATCATGGTATTCAAAATGCCGTATTTCCAAATTAGTTATATGTGACCCTGGTAGTAGTGATTTACCAATTTGTCTGCGATGTAGGTTAATGCGTAAGTGAAGGCAATTCTTGGTTTGTCCAATATATCTCACTTGGCACTTTTGGTATGTAATACAATAGATAGCATTAAATGTTTTACAGAATATACTGTATCTTTAATCAAACACATTATAGAGAAAGTCATGCAGTATGTGGTCGAGCGTTGTGTTGCTGATAATATTGTCCGGTTGCAGAATATCGTTGACGTGCAACAGAGATCAGATTAGCTTGCTGCACAACTAGAAGAGATCGGCTATTCCACGAGATGAATCCACTGACTGTCACACCACGTGTGATGACCGTGTTCAGCTCGACAGCTAATGTAGGATTGGAACTTCCCAATCCTCCTTCACACACGTATGTGGCAGTTATTAACACTGAGAGTGAAGCGGTATTCGTCTTTAAAAACACGTTTTTAATAGGACACTGTCCAGCTGACCGAGCTCGGCACCTACCTAGATCGCTCTGCTTATGTTTAGGAGTCAGTGGTAGGAGTCTGAATGGATGTTGGCTCCTAATTCCATCTTCCAGTCGTCTCCAAATACTATTTCTTGATAAAAGATACATGAAGGATGGCTAATACCTTCCAGTGACTAACTGTGACACCGTTGTTGTGGACGTGGCTCTTCTCCTGGCTGTATAATCCTCTCGAGCATCTGTGTGGGACTTCTGAGCCTATGCGGAGGTTACATGTGCCTACTCTGATCCACTGTTGTCAAAACACCGAACAACTACCATATCGCTCCGACCAACGTCGCAACTGATACCTTTGATGGACCAACCAGCTTCCCTTAGGCTTATGATGCGACCTCTCCCTAAATTCGACAGTTGTTTGTAGCGCCCTGTTGAATACACCAAAAAGACATATTCATACACATTTTGCAGTATCACAGTAGAAAATGCCGTTCCATTTGCTCGTGAGTGAGAATACAGATCGTTTTAAATGCTGCACGATACGTCGTTCTCATGTGCGTAGAATGGACCCTATTACTGGCGTTGACAGTTTGATCATTTTCATAACTCTTAAAACCACATTTGCATGTCATGCCGAGGTTAGCGGCGTTATTTCAAATCTGTACGGGTGCAAAAACTTTTTGTAATAGAGTATACAGGGTGTCCCAAAAACATTGGCCTCGGCTTTTATTCCTTTATTGATCTTAGACATATAAAAAAAAATACAAAGTAGCGTAAAAAAAGTACAGCATTTTATGTTGATTAAAATTTTCAAGGGAATTAAATTTTAAGAAATACAAAATTTAAATTTTTATACGACCCCCTTACAAAAACATTTCCAATGAGTAAAATGTGCCCCATACACCAATAAGGTGATGTACGAAATTTCAGAATTTTATCATAAAAAGTCCCAGATATAAAAAGACAAAAATGTTGACTTAACCCATTTTTCGATGCATCGACATGGGTTTTCAGAGGGGAAAAATCATGTCAGCAGATCGCGTTTCAGGGGTCATACACAAATTATAAAAGAAAACAAAGATTACATAAATAAATAGTAATTTTGCTATTTATTGGTACAAAAGCATCTACACTGTGTAGAAATAATAACTTTACACAAAGATTACAAAGCTTGTTCAAAATGTTTTCCATCCATGCCAAAGATCCATTAAAGATAAGAGGCAGATATTATTTGCCTATGATAAATTTCTGCGTTGCGTCAGTTGCTCTCTTGCTGTGAACATTTATATTTTAATTTGAGATTAATTTCTGACCAACTTTGTTTAAACATATCTCTGGGACTTTATATGACAAAATGCTGAAATTTTGAACATCACCTTATTAGTGTATGGGGCACATTTTACTCATTGGAAATATTCTTGTACGGGGGCCGCATAAAAATTTAAATTTTGTATTTCTTCAAATTTGATCCTCTGAAAATTTTAATCGATTTAATAAAATTCTGTACCTTTTTTACGCAACTTTGTAATTTATTATATATGTCTAAGATCAATATTTAAGGAATAAAAGACGAGGTCAATGTTTTTGGGACACCCTATATATATATATATATATATATAATATATATATATATATATATATATATATATATATATATATATATATATATATATATATATATATATAATAGTGGTGTATTGTCAAAAGGGTTTCTAACGAAATTTAATATATATTCTGTTTTTATATCCGAGATATAAGTTATAATCCCTAAAGCATATAATATCACGCAGCAGCTAGAAATAAACCGACAGGTTCATAAATACAAAATATTCTTTGACACATATGAAATATGAAAAGTTTTATGTAATATGTGCGAACTCAACTTTTACAATAATACGATTAATCATATGTGTGAAATATTTAAGCCCTTGAAAAAATTTCATATTGCAAAATATATTACGAAATATTTTAGCTTTAGACGTTATTATAAATATCAACGAATTCTCTGACACTAATAGAAAGAAATGTACTGAATATTTTCATATGAAGGATAGTATAGCTAGATGAATAATTATTTTGGGTAGGGAAGGAATAAAATGCTTTTTGAATTGTGAGTGCAACTGAAAGATTAATTTATATTACTTAAAATCATGTTTTATATTTTGTTAAAAGAACCCTTAACTTTCAATTACAAAAGTCATATTTAAGTATTATGTGATGCAAATATTCGAATGTCTCAATATAATATTACACAGAGTGTTCCGGACAATCTTGGAGCAACCTTTACTTGCTGACAGTCATAAAAATTAAGCAGAAACGTTATTTTAATAAGTTTTATTTTGCTGAACGATATATGGCGCTTATATCGTCCCAAATAGTTATTTCAATTAAATATTGGCCTAGTTAGGCTCTGCCACGTGGTCTAGTTTCAGCTTTTGTTTTGTCGGCGAAGGCTTTGAGAGGATTCTAACAGACTTTTACCACTGTTAGAATCCTCTCAAAGACTGAGAGAGAAATCCTTTCAAAGAATATGACTGAGTTTACCCACTTTATTCACTCCTGGAGAAAAATCAAAATTCGCCTCCGTTAACACTAGAAAGACGGAGGGGCCTGTGTGGCCCCTCTTGTTATTTGTTGTTCAGTAATTCCAATAATAATTAACTGAACGTAGTGCAGTGTTTTCATAATATAATCCTATTTTACTGCTTATTTAATCATTTATGCATTGGCCTCATAGGAGCGTAAATATTGAACCTTATATCTAGAATGACGGGAGGGGCCAGAGTGGCCCCTAAGTTATTTTACAATATTACCGAGACATTTTTCGTTTCTCATAATCGCCGTAATATGACAAGTGTCATTCAGTTCAGTTTGACCTCGACCTTCCTCTTTTTACAGTGGGTTTGAATTCCAATTGCTGCCTACCCCCCACACTGGCGACGGCCGGGCGGGCTAACAATAGCGATTGCCCTTCGAAAGAGAAATACATTTTACATTTTGACGTGTACAGATAACGCCGTGATACAGTATCATACACTCAGTTTTTATTTAGTCATTAGAGGAGATGCGTCTGGCACGTGGACTCACTCAGCAAGAAATTTTGAAAGAATTACAACGATTAGATGAAATTGATTCAGGTGATAGTGAAATTAGTGATTTGAAGGGAGACGAAGAATATGTTTCCACAAAAAGCAACAATTCTGGTGATGAATCTGAAATTAGTTCGCAGCATGACAGTAAATGCCATGGAAGTAATAGTTCGAACAATGAATGTTCTGATACTAACCCCCAAGCGTCTATAAATTGTAGACAAAAGCGTGGACGTAGGAGTACCAAGGGTGTGTTTAGCGGTATTAGTCGAAAACGTCGTCGTAAATGTTCCATTCATAATATTCTACCCTCTGTTGGAAGGGAAGAAATTTCTGCAGACGGAACAGTATGGAAAGTAATTTCACCTTCTGGGACAGTAGGCCGATGTGCAGCCCAAAACGTAGTGAAGGAAACAAAAGGTCCAACATCGTATGCTAAAAGAAAAATTTGCGAAGACAGTGTGCTTAGTGTTTGATGACTGATTTTTAGCAATAAAATGATACGGCATATAAAAGAATGCACAGAAGAAGAAGCTCGCCGTCATCTAAGTAAAAATACTTGAACTGTATCTTACGATGAACCCGAAGCTGTTTTTTCAATTATGTACCCAAGAGGCCTGTATGGAGAGACGGACTCTCCTTTAAATACTTTATGGTCGACCGTTTGGGGTCCACCATTTTTCTCACAGACTATGGCTAGAGATCGTTTCAAGGAAATCATACTTTTTCTTCGCTTTGATCACAAAACAGAAAGATCAGAGCGACTGAAATCAGATAAATTCGCTCTGATCTCCGCTTTATTATACCCTTTAATTGAAAACAGCGCATCTTGTTATAAACCTGGAGTGAATCTTACTGTAGATGAGCAACTTCTTCCATCTCAGGCTAGATGCCCTTTCACACAATATATTCCAAGTAAGCCAGACAAATTTGGGATAAAATTTTGGCTGCTTGTTTGCGTAGATTCAAAATATGTGCTGAATTGTTTTCCTCATACTGGTGCAGATAGCAAGCGGCTAGCTGACCAAGCTGTTCATGAACATGTTGTTATGAAGTTGACTCAGCCATACTTGGGAAAAGGAAGAAATGTAACAACAGACAGCTATTTTATTACTGTAAAATTATATGAAAAATTGAAGTCCCAGTCAACAAGTCTGGGTGGAAAACCTAGAAGGGATCGTAGAGAGGTGCCACCCAGAGCGAAATTAGGAAAGCAAAATCTTTATTTCACTATTTTGTACAAAAAGGATAAAGATATAACATTAACTGTCTATCAAGGGAAGAAAAATATAAATGTATTGTTTCTAAGTTCTCTTCGCAACACCATAATCATCGACGGCAATGAGAAGAAGCCAGAAACTGTGACATATTATAATCGAACAAAGTACGGTGTGGACATTGTAGACCAAATGATACGCCTTTATATTACTAAATCAGGAACTCGTCGTTGATCTATGCACGTAGCTTTTAATGTTTTAGATGTATCTGCTATAAATGAGTGGATTTTATATAAAGAGGAACTTAGGAAAGAAGGAACTTAGTCGCAGAAATTTTATCCTGCAGTTATGTGAAGAGCTCAGTGCTCTATACGTGTCATCAAGAAGTACAGCTAATTCAAGGAAACCGACAGAGCAATGTGTAAACAGAGAAGACAGTACTATCAAAAAGAGATCCAAATGTAGGGTAAAAATATCTTGTAAAGGAAATCATACATGGAACACATGTCTGGATTGCAAAAATGCAGTTTTCGGCAAATGTGCTTCGAGAGAAGTGCGGTGCATTGATTGCTATGAAAACTGTAAAGAATGAAAATAAATTAGGTTAGCATCATATAACTTTTCAGTTTCAGTAATTGATCAAGAGTATTTTAGTTTACTATAATTATTATCTATAATTATGATTTATCTAGAGTGAAAAGTCAATTATCTAAACAACGAAAATATAAATATGATTGAAAATATCCTTATGTTCCGTTTAATCAGATATTTGGATTATCCAAATAGACTAAAACCCCGTGGAATTCTGATGATTGAGTATCTACTATATTCTTATTAAATTAATTTTTACCATATTTCTAGATTTTAGATATCTAATTGGTCTACACTCAAAACATCTATGAAGGGCCACACTGGCCCCTCCCGACTTCCTAGGTATACGGCAATTTTCAATCTTTCTAGTGTTAAGTCTGCTTCACTAGTTGATACTATAAGTGAGCGAAGAGTCAGTCTTTTAGGTGACAGAGGAGCTTTTAAAAGGTCTGGAAATACAAAACCATGTTAGGCACGTTAGACAATTATACAGAGTATCCCTGAATGTCCTAAAAGGACCTTATTTTCCCGGGATTGTAAGTCGTTGATGTATACTTTTACTTATCCAATTACAAAAACGTTTAAGAAAAGGTAAGTTATAATCTTTTAACAGTTTTAAATCGAGAAATGTGTCAGTCTTAAAAATGCGAAAGCTGAAATTTTATACGGTTCCTTAATTCAAAATATTCCAATTACTAAAGATATTTCCATACATTAAATAATCCCACACATATATAAATTTAAAAAAATTCGAGAAACCGAGGTATTGTTGCTTAAAATTGCAGCAATTTCTGATCGAAAAATTTGGGGTTGTATAGAAATTTAATTGGGAGTCATATCATTCTGTCATCAAATACCTCATATTATGCATATATATATATATATATATATATATATATATATATATATATATATATATATTATATATATACATATATATACTCCCCTTTCTAAACAAATTAAAAAGTTTTAAAGGACTTTCTGGGACGCCCAGATAAATCCTAAAGAAATACCATTAAATGAAATGTAAAATAAATATCCTAAAATATTTTATTTTTATTTTATACTGCCCCTCAACGCAAGCCCAAAATGATGACGTAGGAAAGTGATTTAAGTCATGAAACTCAATGTTTCATATCTCTGTAAATTTTGCTCGTAAAAGAATCGAACGTTTTTGAGTTTTACATGTTTTTAGTATTTTTAGTAATTAAAAAATTTTGAATTGAGGGACCGCATAAAAAGTTAGATTTCTTATTTTTCATACAATATAAGTTTTTCGACTTGAAACTGTTATAAGATAAATAGTAACTTTATATGAAACATTTTTTGCAATTGGAAGTATTGTATATCTACGACTAACGGTCAGGGAAATAATGGTCGTTCCTGGACTTTCAGGGATACTCTGTATTATTGTCCAACCTGTCTACTATGGTTTTGTATTTCCAGTTATTTCAGAAGTTCTTCTGTGGCCTGAAAGGCTGACTCTTTGCACACTTGTAGTATAGACCACTGAAGCAAACCTAACGGAGGCGAATTTCATATTTTCTCCGATAGTGGATAAAATAGGTGGTAAAGCCTGTCAGAATCCTCTCAAAGCTTTCACCGGGGACACAAAATGGGCCAATTTTTAAGTGTCAATTAATAAAATCAAGTGCCGATTTAATATGGTGTCGAAAAATGCATTTCTTTAAATATTAATTATTAATTAGTATATTAATCATGCATGTAATATGCTCTAAACTTACTGCTGTGTACATTGCGTTTGGTGGCTGCAAAACCCACCTAATTTTCTGCATAACGGGGCAACTAAGTTATAAGATTAAAAAAGGTTAATAGGAAAAGAACAAACATTTATGTTTAGTACATGATTATATTACACTCTTAACTTTTACAAGATTAAAATAGCACAATATTTGAAGCCATTTCAAAAGTAGTTTGGGGGGTGTAATGCCAGATAAGGCATTAGATATAGGTTGGATCAAGTGGTGGGACTAATTAACCAGTTTTTCTCAACACAAATTTAGACAAAGTGGTTTTCCTCATATAGTTATAATTGTACGGTACCTGAATTTATTTTTCATATCTTGAAGAAAAACTCCGATGCTTTGTCACAATTTACATCTTGCAATACCAGATGAACATGAGCTCTCCTTCGAACTCCTATATCAGAGACGCACACGCAACTCTTAACACTGCTACTGCAGTTTGCTCTCCACTGGTCCAACTCCAACAGACTGACTTGACTCCAACTGCTGACCAACTCCGAGCAACTCACGTTTTTATCCCCTTCACGCTGGACGGTCTACGTGCTGGTATGTAAATATGAGGGCTGATCCGTAGACATCGGGGCACCGTCTCGGTTGCCGCCAAATGGCTTAGCGTGGTATGTAGACATGGGGCGTGGTATGTAAGACATGGGGCCACCTGTATGTTACCGCCAATGTGCTTAGAGTGGGGATATTCATTCCACCCGCATTCCTTGCTCCATCATTTATTATTTCTTCCTAATCCTTAATATTTTATATTTATGGCATTACACAAAAAATGAAACTTGACTACGGAGCAGAGTCTGACTGGGCCAATTATCCATTGAGACAATTATTTAGGATTCTATGAGCACCATGCATAGTTAAACAAAATAAAATTTATTGAAAGCGTTGCTGCTTAATTTTTTATGACTGTTGATTTCCCTGTTTTCGATGGACTTAAATACTAATTATAAAACGAAAGATATCTAAGTAAAGACAAGTCCTAAATGCATATTTATGCACATTCAAATGTGGAATTTAAAAACATGCAATCAGAATACATGATCTATTAAGGATATTCAAAATGATCCTTATAAAATAAGCAATCTTTAAAAGTTCAGAACCTGCTAATTGACAAGAAAAGCAACATTTCTAAGAGAAAATATATTATGTCCATACGTAAAAGATTTGTAACCTCGAATTGTACCTTCATATGTCACTCCAGTTATCAGTTATCCCTATAGACTGACACAAATCTCGAAGCCAATGATGTACTGATGATGGAGAGGAAAATTGTCCCATGGGTACTAACTCAAATCTCACACTTTTATATTGGACCATTTTATAGATAAAGATTTCTTTCAATATGCTGGCTGTTCTTAAATGTATGTTTTTCTGCCAAAAATCTACTTCAAAAGTGGAGTTCAAATAGTAAATATATGTAGTACAATTGCTAATTTTTCATCAAATGTAATTTATAAGAATATAAAATGTGCACTTTATGAAGAGCTTATATGGCATAATGTTTTGATATTATGTTATTATACTTTTTCTCTATTGTACAGTTAAAGTATATTTAAGGTACATTTAAAATGTATTGGGTACAAATATGACTGTAAGGAATTAGCACATTTTGAAAGCCCCTTTTATATGTGTTTGTGTGTATAGGTCTGCATAACAGCTTGTCTGTGTGAGTTTGCTGGCATAACGTATTTCAAAGGTATTTTACAAAACAAAAGAACTTTTGCATGATAACGTCAGTTGACTCGCTCTGGAATTATTGCACTAATGATAAATTTATCACTATATTATAACATTGCACTGGTTGGGAAATGTGATGCTGACCGATTTAGAACTGAATGTGATAAGAACATACTTATCAGTATTTTTTCTCAAAATGTGGATACTAAATACGAGTTTCTCTAAAGTTTTCACCTAATTAGTTACACAGGATTACTAGAAAAATCATTAATTATACAATAACTTTGTACGGAAAGGTTTATGAGTGTACATATCTATCTATCTACTGTCATGGAATCAAGTCCGATCGAATAAAAATATTTGCAAACGTTACGATAATAGACGCGCCGAAAAATTGTGATAGACGAAAAACATCAATTATAAAGTTGTAGAGCATTTTCTAATGAGTAGAAATCGACAATAAAGCTGTTACAGAAGGTATTTATTTGACATAATATGGTTATTGGTGAATGGCTGTTCCATTCAGGAATGCTAAAATAACAACATGCCAGCAATATTGACAGTCCTGGTAGCCTGTCAATATTGTTTCGACAGCGGCTTAAATTCGCGGGGTGGAACACTCTAGTGATTAGTATGCGGGAATTGCATTTGGGAGACCCAAGTTCGATTCTCCTCTCTTCTGAAACTGCTCCGTAATCACTCGAAGTAGGGACATGTTAAAATATGTGAGTCCCTAAGTCCTTCCGAGAGGTGGTGGTAGGGGAAGGAGGGTACGGCCCCTGTGCATGCCGCCCCCTCTGGGTTCTGGTATAAATTGAGTGGCACTTTCCGGCTGTCCAAATAGCTATCTTACACCTTCGTGTAGGTCGGTCGGTCTGGGTCAAAATAGAAGATACTTAAATTCCTATATTTCATTGGTCAAAATTTTACCTCTTGGATATAAATAGGCCACTTGGACAACATGAGAATATTTGGTCACTTGGATATAAATCAGAAACAAAGAGAGGAGTGTTAGAGAAAATATTAAATATATTTTCTGTCTATTAGTATGTGTGAAATCAGAATATAATTAATTGTTTTTAAAAAGTATTGACTACTATTGTCCAAACAAATTAATTTTAATCAAATGTGTAAACACATTTTAAATGGATTATTAAATATGCATGAACATTGTACAATTTGTTTAAATATGCACTATATTCTGCTCATTTTACCCATAACCTACACACTACAGTACACACTAACAGTATTTGCTTTACACGTGTTTAAAATCATCTATGTCGAAATATCCTATTCCAGAAATGCTTCCTTTTTGATTTAAGTAAATAAACTATGCTAGCTAAATTTTATTCTTTTCATAAATCCGTCTACATATAACAGCAATATTCCCATCTCCTGCAACAATTTTTATAAAATATATTTCGTCAGATTGAAGTTGATTCCATCTCGCAAAGCGATGGAAAATCCACTCCAGCAGTATTTTTATAGTTCGGGCCACCAATCTGAGTGCAAATGCAGTAAAAAACACGAAAAGGCGTACTAGCACCGTGAAAAAGAACTCAAAACATATTGAATAACACGTGTCGCCGCTGACACATGTCTCTTTCTCTTTATTATATCTGTCGCTTCTGATTCAGCTGACACTCATTTTTATACATTTCTTTTCAAATACGGGAGGGATGTCTCCAAATTTGAAAAAAGATATGAATAAACGTCTGGCAGCGACATTTTAAAGAGCGCTGTCAAAATGTAAATTAGGCCGTCCTATTTAACATTGGATGTGTAGAAGAGAGGAGCTAATTTCAAATCAAAATAGGAAGTCAGATCATTTACATCTCAGATTCCTAAAGGTTATTTCACTCTCAAAGCTCTTTCAAGAGAATTTTGCATTCCTGAACACTTTATAAGATACTTTTTTTTAAATCGTAAAACCCTTTTTTCGGTGCCAAAAATTTTGCCAAATTTTTTAGTAGTTTTTCCGAAGATCTGCTGGAGATAGAGGTTCGTTTTACTTGTCTGATTCGATTTTTGATATTTTACTTGAAACATCTATTTTTCAATATCAACTAATGATAGATCTTATATGATGACTTATATGTATTCAGCATCAAATTCAGAATGAGGTAGGAGTTCACTAAGAAATTTTACTTACGGTTTCTTTTGTACTTTTGGTTGAGCATTAGATCCTCGACATGTCCAATTGTACTTTTAGTTAAGAAATTTCCCTTGAAACATCTGTTTCTCATTGCCTAAAAGAGGGAGCTTAGATAATGGCTGATATGGTTTTAGCATAAAATTCTGAAGGAGATTAGAGGTGATAACTAAGGATTTCCATTTCCAATTCTTTTTGTGCTTCCAATTCACAAAATATCTTTAAAAATCGGTTTCTCAGTATTGGCAATATACAGGGTGTCCCAAAAAGATTGAAACGCTCTTTAATTCTCTCCCTATTGGAGATAAGTGGGCAATGTAAATTGCAAAAATGTTGAAAGTAAGGTAGGAAATAAGACTACTTTAATGAAATATTTCTCCCCTTAATATTCGAAAAGTTACACTATTTAAGATTTTATACGACCCTTTTAGACAAATATGGTCAATCAGAAAAATTTTATTTTTAATGCAACAAGATCATTAAAAAAAAACCCCGCATATCTGTATCTTTAAGTCAACTAAATTATGATAAGGGAAATAATCTGACTTACGCTTCTTTTCCGTACTATGTGAAAGGCTGTTTCATCAGTGAAAATAGGGATCATAATCAAATTGACGATGGAAATTGTTTAGATCAAAAATACGTTAATATGTGTCAAAAATTTTTATTGGCATGTCTCAATGTGATAAGTACTTAAGAATCCGTGATTGCATTGTGAGCTTACGCGGAATTCGCAAAAATGTCTCCTACGTATTATCATCCAGTTTATCTTTTTTGTGATATGTCACAAATTTGATATGTCTAATTTGATGTATGGTCCCCATTCACAATGTTCAGATTTAAATTAAATATAAGTCGCTCAATTTTAAAGATACATATATGCAGTTTTTATAACGATCTTGTTGCATTAAAAATAAAACTTTTCTGATTGACCAAATTTGTCTAAGTGTGTGTGTGGGGGGTGGGGTGGGGGGGGGGGTCGTATAAAAATTTAAAAAGTGTAACTTTTTGAAATTTAATGGGAGGACTATTTCATTAACGTAGTCTTATTTCTTACCTTACTTTCAACATTTTTGCAATTTACAATGCCCACTTATCTTCAACAGGTAAAGAATTAAAGCGCGTTACAATTTTTTTGGGACAACGTGTATAAAGCTTAGATAATGGCTGATATGGAATCAGCATCTCTAATTCCAGAGTGGTAGAGGAAGGTTCACAAATTATTTCCATTTTCGGTTCTGGACATGCCATTTCTAGTTATTCTGAAAATTGACATGACTGTACGAAATAAGCATGTAAAAGAGAATAAAAATGAGTAATAGTTCCGTGAAAAATGAAGTGTGCACACCATTTGCCACCATATGAAGGCTTCTTCTCTTGCTCATATCTGAGATTCCCAACCTTTTTCACTCTCAAAGCACGTTCAAAAGAATGGGGTATTCCTGTACACTTTTAGGAGAGTTTTTTTTTTATCATAAAACCCTTTTATTTTATTTCTTCAAACAACCTATTAAAGAGATGAGTGGATGGAGGTGTTATGATACACATATTGATTTTTGGAACAGAACCAGTCAATATTGCGTTACTACTTACCTATTATTCCTATCGGATCTTTCGAAATATTAGCGTTTGTAATATAAAACCATATCTATACTCACATCTTCATTTGTAATGTAGCAATTTTTACCATTGAATTGATACATATCCAGATTTGGGGATTGTTCTCTGGCTTTGCAAAGAATTACTGGAATGACCTTCCACCTTCCCTTGCTAAACAAGGCGACAAAGCAAACCTCAAGCAAGGCACAAATAGATACCAGATACAATGAAACACACAATTAACTGCTCAATTCATTCACAAAACAGACAGATGGGTCATTTTCTGTAAACGTCCCAGGTGTTTAATAAAAGTTTGCATCACTTAGGACTGATTTTGGACACTGATCAGTTTTACTATATTGTAGTTCATATTTGGCACCCATTAGCTAAAACAACAATTTATATTTTTAATGTTTGCAATTTTTTTATTAAATGTCATTCCCCTGTGTGTCCCAACAGTCAAATAATAAAATCACAACTTCATTTACAAGCCTTCATTTTCTGGTTTTCTTTTAATTTTATGTTTTATATAAATGAGATAATTTAAAATACAAACAGTAATAAAAATCTGTTACGCACTACAGCAGTATTTTAAACAATTTTTTTACAACTATCCCTTAGCTTTTTTGTCATTCACCTGTCTTTAAATTTTAACACCTCATTCTGTACATAGATGACAACACAATATAATTAAAGTATTATTATGTTTTACCAAAGTCCATATTGACCATTTCAAGAGTTCGACTATGTTCTAGCTATCATTCTGTGAAGGGAAATATTATAAAACTGATCAATTTTTGGGTAAGTACTTTTATTCCTTTTCATTCACCTGTTTTTAATTATTCTCAGAATAAAAAGTAAGTAATTTTTTAACATATATGTGTGCCTAGTTAGTGTTGCAAATTGGATATCAAGTTAGGTTTAAATGCAAATAAAACTCATATACTCAGAAAGTAAAATCACATAATTTGTCATTCCCCTGTCGTCATTCATCTATCTTCTTGGTGGACAAGGGAGTGACATTAGAGCAGGTAAATTACATTCAAACTAGATTTTCTTTTTAGAAGAAATAAGAAGTTAGTTCTAAATATAAGATTGCAATTAAAGCAAAACATTTTTTTTAATTTTTCTAATGATATATATACATACTAACAAAGCAGTTGTCTATATTAAGTGTCATTCCCCTGTCATGTGGCATTTACTTGTCTTGAAAATAAAAATTTGCATTTTCTATTTAATTTCCCCAAACTGATCGCTGCTACTGTTTGTTGTTTTAGTTTAAACCCACCTATGTTAAGATATAATGTAGAAAACAGGTTGAAAAGTAGAAAAAAATATATTGTAACAAGAAAGATGATAAAGCCCGTTTAGAGAAAATGACACAATTATATTCTCAAAACATTGACGTATTCGGAATATACTTCTACTTGTATCACGATAACTCAGATAAATTGTTTGGGGACTCGTTTATATACCCTTTGTTGAAAGATCTCTTAAAATCGACGTACCTCTTGAAATTCTTAACCAAACTACAAAATTTGAGCATTTTCCAAAAGTCGATAAGTTGGTGAAATTTATTCCACATTTGTCGCTAAGGTCATCCAATGTATTCTCAATGTCAGGCAATCCAGACTTTCAAATAATAGTAATGGTTGCCTGTAGATGTCTTTTCCCTTGGGGACAGGCATTATACCGTGAAGATATGTTAGGTATTCTTAACAATAGCAATGTATAGCAAAATGATAAAAATAGGTTTTAAAAAGAATAAAGTCAATATTAAATGGAGTTATTTTTATAAAACATATACACTCAGTTTAGAAATTAAAGAACCCTTTATAGAAATTAATTATATTTAGCTTATGGCATATATTTTTTATGTTAAAGCCAGTTTCAAAATATATTATTATAATATTAATAAAAACTAATTATGTATCAGCTAAAGTACGAGTGTAATTGATTTTAGAAACCCCTAAGTCAAGAGAAAGCAAAAAATCTTTTTTATACAGTCTATACTAAGTTTTTAGCTAAATTGCTTTTATTAGAAAAACTCAGACAGAAATATTTTTTAATTATTGATTGGCTATATCCTGGTTTTTCAGGGTAGCAAAAAATCGTTTTGGCTTTCACTTTATGTTTATGGTATAAGTACTTTCGTGTTAAACGGAAGACTGTGTTTTTATTTCCTATTTTGTTAAATGTCAGATAATATGCTATGAATCTTGAAATAGTTCTATATTAAATGTCGGATATTATGCAATGTATTTTGTAACAGTTTTGTTAAATGCAGGCTAATATGCACTGTATTTTGAAATAGGTTTGTTAAATGTCGATACATTTTAAAGTAAATGGGTTGGTCTTATTTGTTTTGTTATAAAATGTGACATATAAGCATTTAATGAATATATTAATTATAGTTAAAATTTAATTTCAGATTTTGACAATTTTTGCAGGCCATTTTGCAAAAACTGCATGTTCTATTTTACCAATTCGTACTAATACCTAATCAGTACCAGGGTGACCTACAAGGAACTTATCTATCCAATTTTATGACATTTCGTCAAATTGTCTATGAGCTCGAGTGGATACATACATTGCACACACACACATACACACACACGGAGTGAAAAATAGATTTTCCGTGTTCTGTAGTGCACAAAACGTGTAGATCAAAATGTACGTATAGATCACAAAATTGAGTTCCGATTTTCGGCACGATTCTAATACATTTTGCATACATTACTATGTATTGTAGGGAAAGTTAAAACAGGTAACTCAATGTCTGCATAAATTTATTGCATGTTGTAAAAATATTTACTTTTTGCAAACGACTATTTTTTGCGACTTATTATTTTCATACTAGAAATGACCAAGAAATAGAAATTATAATGATGAGGGGTGATGTAATTATAAGCAATAAATTTTAAAATCCTACAAACCATATTATTCCAAGAACTATTTCACTGTATGCGATTTTGAGTTTATGACTTTTAGTCATTTCTAAAATGGGTTCAGTAATTCCCGTATAGAATCGTAAAACCATAATAACAAAGGATTTACTCTTAAAACTGGGATTTAGAAAAGTTTATTGTTCAGTTTAATCCTGTCTAACGGCACACGTCATAAAATTTTACTGTTGCCAATTTTAGATGATACGCTAAATTCTCACGTACTTGAGTTGTGTCCAAAGACTTCCGGAATGGACAACTGAGATTTTTAGAAGCTATATACTTGAAAGTACCCACACAAGCTGAACATAATCCAATCAACTACACTGGTGGTTCAATCGCTCCCTGGTGCTTTGCCATTAAACGAAGGAATTGCCGTAGGTACATATACTCAAAAGAACTGCACAGTAGAATGTGTTTCAGAAAGAGTGTCAGATTTATAGCAGGCCTAAAGCCAAGTTCCAATTTATACCATCTAACTCTTATTGTTTATGATCATTTTATGTGTAATGTTTGTGCCACTGGCTACTGTATCGTGTAAGATTCGGATATGGTAATATTTTTAGCACCCATATAGTTTGTGTTAGAAAATATAAGCTTCTAACTATGGTTTATAGTCAGAAAAATTGCTCTAGTATACATGTTAGAATGCTCT
The DNA here is from genome assembly GCA_951213105.1 of Amaurobius ferox. Taxonomy (NCBI): domain Eukaryota; kingdom Metazoa; phylum Arthropoda; class Arachnida; order Araneae; family Amaurobiidae; genus Amaurobius; species Amaurobius ferox. The sequence continues at coordinate 88,305,983 of OX578133.1, forward strand.
ATAGGGAAAATGAGCACATATTTAAGGGGATTGGGACATTTTCGACAACTGAGAAACACGAAAACATTAAAATATTACAAAAACTGTGGCAGAAATGAAAAAATATTATAGATAATCTTACAAATTGTAACATTGCATTGTAAAATTACAAATTGCATTTATTGAAGCAGCACATTATTATAATATTACAGTAAAAAATCATCCATAATTTACTATATTATATTTATCATAATTTTGCCATATTTACCATTTTTTGAAATAATAGCTCATACATAGGTACTCTTTAGATTTTCTTTTCATGGAAGAACTGTAAATGTGCATGCATTTTGTACTGTAAATGTCCATAGGAAATACATTCATAAATTCTAGTGAATACAATATAATCCGGAAATCTGGCCCACCCCTCTAGCATATTTTAAAACAAAATTAGATGTTTAATAAAACAATATCAATCGGAAATAAATTTAAATAGGTTCATTCAATGTATTTAGATAAGGAATGTCATAACACAAAATTGCATATTTGTATAATGGATAGAATTTTATAAAAATAAACCTAAATATTGAAAAATCACATTGAAAAAAAGTGCAAAAATTATAACTAACTCTATCGCCTCTGTGTGTTTACATTTTATTATCTTAATTTCTTGTAGTGTTGATGCTTCAAGCTTATACATGTTATGTATTTTTTCGAATCATCAAACCGACCTTTTAATTTTAGAATCAAAATTGAAAAATTGGTTGTTGGAAGATATATAAGGTCGTAATTCTCTTAAGGTAAAACAACAAGGCTTATTTTAATTAAACTTTTTTGATCAATTACTTTTGATCAATTACTTGATCAACACATAAAGATAATTACTGAAATAAAAATTCTTAAAGAAATAAGATAATAACAATAGTGTCAGTACCCTTCTCAACCCTAAAAACCAAATAACCGACCAAACACAACAAATACTATAGAAGGAAAACTAATTTCATAAGGTCCATTAACAAAGGTTAAAACTGAAAAATACGATATAAAAATGATAGAATAGAAAATTTAATGAAATAATAATTTTAGACTGATACAATTAAATTTCAAGTATATTTCAAAAGCAAATTGATTATACGGTAAGAAACAAAATGGCTATAAACATCAACATGCTAAATTAAGAGAAAATATATATATATATATATATATAAAACTTTCAAAAATATTTTTTGTCGTCACACACTATTCGAATTGAATTTAGAATATTGTTTCAAATTAACATTAATACATTAAATGATAAGAAAATGGAAAGAATTTCTTATGAAATGCTGCAATCAATAGGTTCCATTAATTCTGAAACTGTTATCAAGAACTTTAAAAAACAATGTAAATAAAGAAAAATAAGTTATATATTTTAGATGGTGTCTATAAAGATGGTGTCTATCTGAAATCTGAATGTGGTTCAACTCGACTTTCTCATACGAGAATTCAATTTTTTTCAAATTTTACAAGAAAAAATTTGAAAAATCGGTATCATGGGTCCAAATGATTACAACTATATCGTGTTTCCATTCACTTTAAAGGGCTTGAAAAACTCTTCTAATTAATACGATACTTGACAATGTAGCCCCCCGTGGGAGTAACTTGCTTGCCCCCCAAGAAAGGGAGAATGACATCACCAACAGAACAAATTTGTATCGCGGCTATTTTTCTCAACAATGATTGAAACTGTTAAATCTATTGATCATTGAGCTACAAATAAATAGATAAATGGCAGTCTATTATAAAAACAGAATAAAATATTTTCACCTTTTGAAACAAACTATCGAACTCATCTATTAGAAACGCCCTTTTGTTACATAGAAATATTCTATTAAAGAAATATTCGATTAAAAGCGAATGATCCGAAATTGTAGCATCTATTTATTTTAGGAACACGGCAGCTTTCCGTCCCGTTCAGTAGGTATGTCTGAATCCTTAGCTGGCAAGTGTATGTTATACTTGGCATGATGAACTCGATTTTAAGGAATCTGTCGTTCAACTCCCAAAGTGGCTATAGACTTGATTCTTTTTCTTAACGCTCAGAAAGCTGAGAAAAAATTACAATTGGTGTGCTAGGATCTGAGAGAAAATAACTTTCAAATAGCATTTTTTGCAATTATTGTTCCTGCATTTTCTCTTTCAGTGTTGATGAACTTATAGCCTTAAATACTGAACCGATTTTAATGAATGGTGGTTTATTTTGTGTCTTCTAGTAGGAAGTGTATACACTTTTCTTTTAAAATTAAAAAAAGATAAATTTGATTTAAAATTTCAAAAATTGAGAAAAACATAATTTTCTGCTTTTTTTTGCTATGTTAACGACCTACAGTCTAATGAACCGATTTTAATCAATGATGGTACATTTTGTGTATTCTGGTGGGAGGTATATGTTTTTAATATGAAGATATATTCGATTTAGAATTTTAAAAAATGAAGAAAGATGAATAAATGGTACTAGGTGGTACAATTTGCAATGTACTACCTGCTTGATATATCTTTGTTGCATAATCATGTTGATAAATATTCCTACAAAAGGTATTGAAATATTACAAAAACACCACTTCATGGTTAAAGAATTCTCCTCTATGAATAAAAAAACAAAAACAAAAGTCTTTTTCCAAAACGTTATAAAATCTCAAAATGGTTTGGTCTAAGTTCTTGCTGGATCGGAGCTGTACTTTTAGATCTAAGGTACCCTGTTGAAGGATTTCAACGCTCCTGCAAATCATATATAACCCTTTTTAGTCGTAGTAATTTCTAATTTTACCTTCGACTTTTGGGTTAGGTTCCTTCAGCAGGCTAACCTAGACCTGAAAATACAGCTCCGGTTCTTCGGAAACTTTGCATAAACCATTTTGGGATTTCATAACATTATTGAAGGAGGTTATTGTTTTTTGCACTTTGCGAGGAGTTGTTTTACTATGAATTGGTGCTTTTGTGATCTTTCAATAATTTTTGTAGCAATATTTATAAACATGACTCTACAACAGGGTGATATGGCATGCATTATAAATCGTACTTTACCGCCAAGCATAATTTATTCAGTTTTTCAGTTTTTTAAATTGTAAATGAAATTTATCTTCAAAATTTAAAAGAAAAGTATGTAACTCTCACCAGAACACACGAAATGAATCATCCTTAATTACTATCGGTTCATCAGTTTAGGCTGCAAGTTAGTCAACACTCAAGAAAAAATGGCCGGAACGACTATTGTAAAAAGCTCATTTGTCTCTGGTACTGCGAATTAAGTGTTGTTGTTGAGACCCAGACCGTCCGCCCTACCAGAAAGGTGTAAGTAACTGTTTGGACGGCCGGGAAGTGCTACCCGATTTAGACCGGAACCCAGTGGGGGAGGCATCCACAGGGACCGTACCCTCCTTCCCCTACCACCAACCTCTAGGAAGGACTTACGGACACACATGTTTAACGTGATCGTACTCCGCATGAACACGGCGACAGTTGTGGCAACGTGCAAATCCAGCGCGCAAACCACCGGGCAACCGCGCCCGAAAAGTGCCAACAGCAGGCGGTGATCCCAGGTGGTCACCCACCCAAGTACTAACCGCGCCCGATGCTGCCTTACTTCGGTGATCTAACGAGAACCGGTGTTTTCGGCACGGTACGGCAATTGGCCCTTGCACATTAAGTGTAATATTGTTTTGTTAACTCAGTTTTGTAAGCGTATTATAGAGAAAATAGAATCCAGTCTTTAGCTTTCTTACAGAGTGAGCTACAGATTCCGAAAACTTGGGGTTTGTCATGCCAAGTACAATATACACTTGCTAGTTAAGTATTCGGGTATGATGACGGATTCTGGTATGATGACTATGAAAATTTTTAAAATTTTTAATAGTTTTTAATTCTTTCTTCTGATAGTTGATTTTATATGGTGAATACTATCAGAGAGATCGCTTACTTTCCTACACATGTTTTAAAATATGTATAAAAGAATTCAACAGATGTCTGTAATATTTTGCAGGTAAATGTTTTTAAATATAGTGTGTGAAGAATGGTAACCCTTGAGGAAGTTATAAAATTTATGAAAATATGGAATTTTAAAATGCAACTTTTGGAAAATTAAAAATGATATTTCATAAATATAATTTATCAAAGTAATAGAAATATCACATTCTGATAAAGGAAATTCAAAGGATTTTAATTACGGGTTTTTAAATGTTTCTGGAAAATTTACAGCTTCATTTATAACGATATCGAAGATATTACTTTGAAAGATTGTAGTTCACGATAATAAGTAAAAGATAAAAACAGAAGCGTTCTGCAAGGGAAAAAAATGAAAATGTATGCTTTCCCATAAATATTTTGAAACTATAAAGTTTACTCTGTTTCCTAAATCAATTATTTTTATTTATTTTTCAGGAAAATTACCTGTAAGAAATTAAATGTGCGAACTGATTATTTGCAACAAAGGCAAGAAAACTTTAGCTTTAAGATAATAATGCGCGTTTTAACGTAATCGATGGAAGTTCATGCGAAATGGTTCGAATAATTTTTGGTGGTAAAACTTTTGAAAAAATTACGTTTTTTAAAATGTCAATAGCAACTTTGACTAGTAAAATAATCATAGTTTCTGAAATGTTCCAAATAATTTTAGTTTCAGAAACGTAAATAATTTCGGTATTCTGAAATGTTAAAAATACTTTTGACTGCTAAAAGATTTCAAATAAATCCGAAGTCAGAATTATTGTGATAGATTTTCAAAAAATATGTTACTGAAATTAGTCTATATTTTACAAAAGGTCCTCCCTGTATAACTCTGATACAGGTAGAAATTTCTGTAGTTCATATATACATTTCTATGAACTATAGAAGCATAATAGTAGCTTCTATAGTTCATAGAAGCCTCCTATAGTACATAGAAGGAATTTCTATAGTTCATAGATACATTTAAGCAATAAAAATAGTATTTTTAGTGTATTTAGGTGCACTATATATTAACATTTATTTCCATATAATGAGATATATTTACCCCGTCTTTCGATCTCAAGATATTCGTACTTGAACGTTCAAGATTCGTAGCAAACGTTAGTTATCAAAAGAGATTTGCCAATTTTGACAGTTTTTCAACACAAATAGTATCCTTTACTGGTCATCACAGTGAAAGATCTGAAAATATCTTGATTCTCGCTACTTTCAATATCAGCCTAAGTATAATGTATGCTGTAATAAAATCTAGTGCTTATACAGGACAAGCAAAAATCGCAACCTTCACTCGTCAGAGCAATATGAACGACTGTTGTTACACGAGCAAACATGACTGAAAGCAGGGAGAGGGGATAGCCAACGGCAAGAGGAGAAAAAAGAAGCAAAAACCACGGATGAAGAAATTAGTAGTAAGATACTATGAATGAACGGTAAAAAACCAAAAAGGTAAGTGAAGTTCCAACAAAAAGATTCAATGAACGTATATAGTGAGTAACAACACTACGAACATATGCAAAACGAACATAACCTACCAAATTAAAAAAAAAGGAAAACAAACTGGTTTCGGAAGCTATATGAGTCGTTCAAACCAGTAAAAATAATAGCTGCATAAACAAATGCAAAAGATAAATAGAACAGAAAATGGAGAATCTAACTGGTTTTCCAGGTTATATAAGCTAATTGAACAGTTGCCTTTTATTTTATTTAGTAGGACACTTATGCTCGTAGTTTTACTAATTTTAAAGTTGCTCTGAATCTTTTTGTTGGACTTTCATTTCGTCTATTATTTTTTTAAGTTCATTCATAATATCCTCCTGCTCGTTCCTTCCTCCGTGGTTTTAATCTGTTTTACTACTCTTGCCGTTGGTAACTTTATTTCCCTGCTTCGTTCACGTTTCCTGTTTTGAAAGCAGTTGTCGGTCTTGCTTTGACGAGTAAAGGTTGTGTTTCTTGCTTGTCCTGGTGGAAAAGACTGTTCTTTGCCAACAGGTTAACACCTAAATTTTGTATTGGATGTTTCTATAAATGATATGTTTTTTACTTTAATTACATTAGCAGCAGTTTTGGCTGTACGTATTTTATTCCGACAATAACTGCTCTAAATTTATATATATTTTTTTGCAGTGTGTCTACAAATGAACCGGGGAATTTTCACCCTGGTTGCCCCAACTGGAGAGGCTTCCTATGACACCTTAGCTTCCTATTCTAACACATTTCAAGTGCCATTCGTCAGTCCAGCCTTCCCGGAGCTCAGCAGCGACCGACCCGCTTATTACGGTCTCAGTCTGCGCCCCCGGTACCTCAGGGCTATTTTGGATGTTATCAAATTTTATCAATGGAAAGTCATATACTACCTGTATGATACTGATGGAGGTAAGTTATTTGTTTTCTCTATAGATTCTCCATTATGGGAAATCAGATACAGGCATAACCTGAGTTGTGGCGTTTCGTCTAGCCGCATTTTATTTATTACGATACTTTTCAATAACATATAAGAAACGTACAAAATGCGACCTAAGTTGGATATGTTTTCTTTTATAAATCAGCTATTTGAGGTAAACTTATAAAATTTTCGACCTTACTAAAGAATATGAGGTAAAATATCAATATTCGCTTACTTGAAAATTTAATAATTAAAGCGATGTTTTAATTTTTGAAATTTTCATATTCTATTGCGTGTCAGATAATATATTTTGGTTATTGCTTAATTTAAATAATTATTATATCTAAACAAAGATCTCATGAATTATTTAAGTATTGAATCATGAAATGCTCTCTATTTTTATTTCTTGTGCTTTAATTAGATAATTGAGAAATAAAACTCTGTTTTTAGTGTTATTTTTTTAACAATATAAACAAAATTTTTATTTTATTAGCTAAAGCAAAAAGTAATATGCTTCAAATTGAAGTACCATTTTGACATTTTTCTCTTTAAAATTGTCAAGAGAGTTTATTAATTTGTTCACGAGGCATCATGCGCGAGAGAATAAAACAACGTGTTTATAAATGCAATTTTTAAGTAATTATCAAATCGAATAATTTTGTGTTTCATTTTTAATTATATCTTATGATAGACTGAAAGTAAGATAAAATAATTGGTATCAATATGTTTAGATCAATCGCTAATCATTGCTGGACAACAAGTCACCTGTCTGATGCTTCTTCTACCTCTATTCAAAAGTTCTTTTCAGCTTTCGATTTGGATTTCTTTGAAGCTTTATATTTCAATAAAATGTTTTGAAATTTGGCCAATGTTTTGTCAAAAACTCCATATTTCTCCGAGGTATGACATGACCATGTCTAAATTTTCTTTCTCCGTTTCGTTCTTTTTCTTCTCCGCTCGTTGAATTCATATACTCTGCATTTTTAAATAATTATTTATTTACTCAAGTTCATATATTCTTGATTTTTCCGTTCGTCACACTAGGAATAGCTAATAGGTTGAACTCGTTTAGTAATTTTCTGTTTGGCTGGCATAGTCTTGCGCTTATTTGTGCTTCCAGGCTAAAACTCGTTGCATTGAAAACAGAAATCCAATGATTTACGAAATGTACGTACATTTACTTATCTTTACTCGCGCATAATTTTACGTTGTGATTCAGTTCATTACAAAATTGTGATAGAATTAAAAATGCGTTTTCTTTCATTTTAAAAGTGTATTGTCTCGTTCAGGAAATGACCCGCATTGTGTTGGATAAGCACTGTTCACGAAATTTTCTAGATTGTTATAAAGGATATTGAAAAAAGTAAATAAAACTAATGTTATGTAAATTCCATGTTAAATAATTAATTACAAGGAAGAAATGCATTAAGTTTGCTTGTAGAATTCTAATCTGTCTAACCTACATAAAATATGTTCATTTTAATACATGTATCAGTGACACAACGCTATTTCAAACACACTTTCCGCCATTTCAAGCCAATAACGAAGTTTACAGCGCAGTATTATTTAAAGAAACATTCTAAAATTTACCTACATTCTAATGTTCTACAAGCTAATGTCGATTTATCATGTTTTAAATGCGAAATAAAAGAAAAAACCGCTCAGAATGTGGAATATCATAAAAATTGAAATTTGGAATTACATACCAATTATAGATGCATGATTCTCTGTTACTGATATGAAAATGAAAGCATGAAATAAATCCATTTGTTATCCTAATATTTATTGCATTATACTAAAGTAAGATACAGTTTGTCTTAAATGACTCTTGCGTAGACTACTAATGAGTTCCAATCAAGGTTCATCCAGACCTTGTCCGGTGTCCTTCAAGAATTTGCAAAAGCTTGCTTTGAAATGTATAACTTGAACCGATTTTTGTAATTGAGTAAAAATAAATATTATTATTAAAGTTTTGAAGTGACGATTTTATCAATATAATTACAAAATATAGTGATCTCTGGTTATAACGCGAGTTTTGGTGACACCAAACCATCCACGTTATAAGGGTACCGCGTTAAAAACAAGGTGTTAAAAGATAGTTGTTTATTTAATTTGGTTCTTAATGTATGACTTTTTTTCATTTCCAATGGCCTAGGCGCTTGATTATTCGCTTATACAGCGGCTGAAGTGTTAACCATTTTGTTGTCATACAATGTTGCCCCGACACACCACAGGGGGCGGTTCACTTTGCGTCCCTTAGCCACGCAATTTTGATAGGAACATAGATGAGGGGATATCTACAGGGATCGTAACCACCTTTCCCTGACACCAACGTCTCGGCAGAATTTTCGGAACCACAGATTTAAAGGACTTGTACTTCGTGTAGACATGGAATATTTTGGGCAGCTCCGAAAATCAAACGGGGTTCTTCCGAGTGCAATCCCTGTGTAACCCTCTCCCAACCACTGGCAGATCCCGTTCTTAATTGTATGTTCTTATGTTCTATAATTAGTTGTATTTTAAACAAAAACGTTTGTAGAATGCGAAAGTCAGTATTATGCAGATTATAATTATTTTTTTTTTGTAGACAGACATCAATTATATAGTATATGCATTAATATACGTGAAAACAATAGTGTACTGACTTCAATTATTTCGATGCTGCGGAAGTTATAAAGTCTTTCAATTTAAGTATTTATATATACTTTTGTTCACAATTTCTCCTTTTATGGAAGTTTATTGGATTAATCTTAGTGGCAAAGTGGTATATTTCTACCCTTCAAACCACCGCAGAACCGCATCAATACCATTCAGAGCTTCTGTTGTGTAAATATCGTTAGGTTCGACCAGAAATTTACACTTCAATATTCTCATTGGTCGATGCAGTAGTTATTTGTTCACCAGATTGGTTCATTTGCGCCAACATCAAACCACCAATTTGCAATTGTCTCTGTAATGTTTAACACTTTACACCATAGTTGAAACGTGTTTATGAATCTGTTCATTCTGTCTGTCTGTGGGACCTATGGGAATATAAATGAATAAATAATAACACCCAATTAGATTTGGACTGAACCCGGGTTCAAGAAATGAAATACATTGAACCCTATGGGAACTAATTTTTCAAACAATTTTTAAGCTAAGTTAAAATTCACAAATTGCTTCGAAAGTTTTAGGAAATATTCAAATTATTCCATAAAAAATACGAAAAAAATTTCAGCAAAATATATTTGGTAGTTTTTAAAATAAAAATTTAAATAATTACAGCCATATTATATGAAGAGATCACGTGACCCGCTTTAAAATAACATATAGCATCCATCTTGTGTCAAAATCGTAATTTGTAAAGTTCTTTTTAATTTATATTTAGTGTTGTATCCCTCCTAAAATCGCCTTATTTTTTGGATAATTTCTGTGCATCTATATTTTGAAACAACGCAATTACAATATATTTGAGTTTAAATGATCAACGCCATCCATCTTGTGCCAAAATCGTGATTTTTAAAGTTCTTTTTAATTTGTATTTAGTGCTGTATCCGTCCTGAAATCCCTTTATTTTTGCTTAAATTCTGGGCATCTACATTCTGAAACAACGCAATTACAATATATTTGAGTTTAAAAGATCATCAAACTTTGATCAATTCTACAACGAAGCCTAATTTTAACATATGGAGAATGTAAACACATAAAGATGTGGGATGAGTTGTATAAGAATTGCTGAATTTTTTAACGCAAAATTATTTAGTTCTGGAGTCTGCAATAAATTAATGTAAATCTGATATAAATGAAATATTCATTGATTTTACATAGAGAACAGACGGTTTTATAGCAGAGTTTTGCGATGAAGTTTTAAGCATAGAGTTAAATTACTTTTACCTCCATGGTTTTAAGTTTTTAAATAAAATAAATTATTGTAGTATTGTGATGAATGAAAGGAATGGAATAAAAGTTTATGAATGAAATATTTACAACTTTTACATAGAGAGCCAGGCGATTTATATTTCAAGGACGTCACTTGAAAAAAGTTCATTTTTTTCGATGAAGTTTTAAGTTTTCAAATATAATAAATTATTCAAGTATTGTGATTATTTTAAAAATATAACAGCTGAATGTATCGCATTTTAGAGATGTTTAAATAAAATTGCATTGCAGTTGGAAATTGTTTCATAATCAATGCTTTATGCATGATTCATCTTTCTTGTTATCCATCTGCAAGTGAACTGCTGTCTGTTTGATCATTGGCGAGTAGAAAACGTAAAGAAACATGGAGGGGGCGACGGAAAGAGAGGAAGGAGGAGCTGCTTAAACCGCTTTATACCCGGACTCGTGGAATAACTGAGTTCGATTATAACCAGTATGCCAGATGCAATATTGAGTGCACATATTTTAGCAAGAGTAATTAGTAAATTAGTATAGGCAATAAATACTCTTGTAAATTTTTTTGTAAAGTATAATTAAATATATTATTTATTAACACCATTGATTTACTTATTTATTTTGTAATTTCCCTCCGATTAAATTTAATATGTGTCAGACAGGCAGGGATTTACCAAGATTTTGCGAAGCATTTTAATTATTCCTTCACAGAGAAAAGCTTGGAAATCCCTGAGCTAGACTATGTAGAAGTTTCTTATGAAACGCCATTCTCAAAATTGAAGCTTTTGGATTATATCGAAAGTGGTATCTAAGTGCCTCTATTTAAAAGCGTTAGCTTCTCTGAAAGATGGTAGAGAAGTGATGATTTCAGTAGCTGTACAACATTTCAGCAATTATTCCAGTGTGTAGCAACCACTAAACATTAACTTCTTTCACAATGAAAAATATCTACGGCACAATGCTTTTAATTCTAAATTGTACATATGGCGTTTTCTCGGGAGATAGCATGTAAAACTATTTCGAAGTACCCCATTAATGCAACGCTAAATCGACAGTTATCACAATTGATGCAACTCTAAATTTACAATTATCGATATTGATAGTATTCGCAATAAGCAATATAGTTCATATATTAAAATATTTTAATAATTAATTAATCGATTTGGTGTCATTTCTGTCGACTTAGTGTTATTTTCGAAATTTTGATGATATTTTCGTCAATCTAGAGCGAAACATCATCAGGTTGGTGATATTTTGCCAAATGAGTAGCCATGTTCGCCAAATTTATCGCCAATTGTTACAGACAAACGAAGAGAAGTAGTATATATAACTAACAGTTGGTGAATTGTTAGGCGTTAAAATACAAAACTATTACACAAAATATCTTCTCTCGTGAATGGAATGAATTAGACCCCACGAGAGTGATGTTAGAAAATTTATTGCATAATATTACATATGAAAAGTGAACATATTTCACAATATTTAATCTATACATCTATATAAATAAAATTGAAAATCTGTCTGTCTGTCTGTCTGTTTGTCCCATCATCACGGGAGAACTGCTGAACCGAATTTAATGAAACTTTGTGGGTAGCCTGGAAATAGACCCACTTAAAATTTAGTCCATGTTTTGAGTTTCTACGACCAGTGATTCTCGAGATATTAGTAAAAAAACGAAATTTTCGTTTGTCTCATCATCATGGGAAAACAGCTGAACCGAAATTAAAGAAATTTTGTGAATAGCCTTGAAATAGCCCCCCATAAATTTAGTCCAAGTTTCGAGTTTCTAAGACCAGGGGTTGTCGAGATATTAATGAAAAACCGAACTTTTCCCTAGAAGTTCTACTCTCCAACTCCGTGTTTTATCCAAACGGAAAGGATGAAAATCGTTTGTTTAAAACGTCAAAATGAAATAAAACTTTATTTCCGAGTTTGGTGCAGGATTTTTGCATTAATTAGTCACTATAGGAACACATAAATTGTTTGAAAACATGAATTTAAATGGAAAAATCTACCTCCATGGTTCATCTTTCACGAGCTTTTACTCAACGATGAAAAGTAAAAAGAAATCAGAATGGCTATTTAATTTCGCATTTTGTGAGGAAGATTTTATCTTATATCATGTTGTTCGGCAACGGAATGAAATTAAATGTGTTGTTAATATTTATTATTATTTTTTCTATTTAAATAATAAATTAATGGGTGTAAAAATATATTTTATAAATGAACGATTTGATTGTTCTTTTAATTATATAAATTGCGGGCTGCGTACATCACTTTCATTTATTTTAGCAAAGAGGTTTCAAGCTCATATATTGTATTTAGCTAATAAACTCATATATTGTGTTTACCCAATAAATTCATTTGGCCGATTGTTGAAGCAGAAAAAGAGTAGAACGGATGTATCTTATAATACAATTTTAGTGTTTTCATTTAGTATATACAAACGGGATAAGGATATTTTATTCCTCAGATCTGCAAATTCAGAGCTACGAATTTGGAGGAATTTCGCTAACTTGGTAATTTTTCTTAAACTTTACCAAATTAGCAGAAATGTCTCCAAATTGATAAAAATGAACCAAATCAATGAAATGAAATTTGTTTTTTTAGAATAGAGTACTGAAATGATGTTTCTGTAGTATTTGTCGGTCAGTCCATCCATCCTACTTAGTAACACATTTAACGAATTTTTTTAATATCACCAAATTGATAAACATATTTGTAAATCCATAAAAATATCATGGAATTGATAAAATCGCGCTTAATAAATGAAATTAATTGTGTTTTGTTAGGGGATAGTATTGTGATGATGTTTCGTCAATTTGTCGTAAAATGGGACTATGAGTTCTACAGTCCCACTTGGCGATACATTTTGCGATTTTTTAAGTTATCGCTAAATTGACGAAAATATCGCCAAACCTTCCATGGAGATCGCATTATTCAGACGATATGATTTCCATGAATTTATTTGAAGCAAATGATATCATGTCGTTTAGCGACGGATCCAATGTGTTATGCGACATACGATTATTATTAAATCTTTTTAGCTTTGAATTATAAAAATATGTATATAAAATAAATTTCATTGACATTGCATTTTTGACTTCATAATATCAATTACGGTCTACAGGTTTAAACATCATTATTATTGATATTTTCGGGGACTATTGATTCAGGGATTATTGATATTTTCAAATTATTATGCCATTGCTTTATTATGACGAAAATTGTTGAAACTCATATATAGTACGTTGTACGAGTAATCTTCTACAAATGCACGGGTATATCTTCTAATCTACGAGAATATAAGTAGTACAGGTGTATTGGCATATATTTTGATATATATTGGCATATATTGGAATCAATTACGACCTTATGGTATTAAGATTACGGGGATTTTTGATACTTTAAATTTATTACGTCATCTCTTTTATTTTGGCAAATATTTTTGAGACTCATATTGCAATACGGGTAAGCTTCTACTAACACACTGGCATATTTTCTAATCTGCGACAATATAAGTAGTACGGGGTTGCATATATTGATTCAATTCCTTTTTTTTGCAAATTTGCTTACAAAAGGGGCCAGGATGTTTTATTCTTCAGATCTGCCCGTGAAGATAATTTTGCATAGTGAGAACAGATATTCTTAAACTTCTCTTTATGAGCAATAAATTCAATATTTTAACAGAATATGCACATGATTGCAAATTATATTTTTTTATATTATATACTCCGTACGAAGAACGGGTATGCTGCTAGTCTATATAGATAAAAATGAAAATCTGTCTATCTGTCTGTCTGTCTGTTTGTCCCGTCATCACGGAAGAACGGCTGAACCGAATTTGAAGAAATTTTGTGGATAGCCTTTAAATAGCCCCCCATAAATTTAGTCCAATTTCGAGTATCTAAAACTAGGGATTGTCGAGATATTAATGAAAAACGAAACTTTTTCCTAAGAGTTCTTCTTTCTAACTCCGTGGTTTATCCAAACGAAAAGCTTGAAAATCGTTTGAAAGTGAATTAAAACTGTATCTCTGAGTTTGGGGGGGGGGGGATTTTTTGCATTAAGTAGTCACTTTAGGAAAACATGAATTGTTTGAAACATGATTTAAATGGGAAATCTATCTCCTTGGTTTATATTTCACACGCTTTTACTGAACAATGAAAAGTATAAAGAAATCAAAATGGCTATTAAATTTCGCATTTTATGAGGAAGATTCTATCTTATATCATGTTGCTCGGCAACGGAATGATATTAAATGTGTTGTTAATATTTATTATTATTTTTTCTATTTGAATAATAAATAAATCGATGTAAAAATATATTTTTAAATGAGCGGTTTGATTGTTCTTTTAATTATATAAATTGCGGACTGCGTACATCACTTTCATTTATTTTAGCAAAGAGGTTTCCAGCTTATATATTGTGTTTAGCTAATAAACTCATATATTGTGTTTACCCAATAAACTCATTTAGCCGATTGTTGAAGCAGAAAAAGAGTAGAACGGGTGAATCTTATAATACAATTTTAGTGTTTTCATTTAGTATATACAAACGGGATCAGGATATTTTATTCTTCAGATTTGCAAATTCAGACCTACGAATTTAGCGGAATATCTCTAAATAACTTGGTAACTTCTCTTAAACTTTACCAAATCAGAGGAAATGTTTCCAAATTTATAAAATTGACGCAAATCAATGATTTGTTTTTTAGAATAGAGTACTGAAATGATGTTTCGGTAGCATTTGTCGATCAGTCCATCCATCCTACTTAGTAACATATTTAACGAGTTTTTTTAATATCACGAAATTGATAGAAGTATTTGTGAGTCCATAAAAATATCATGGAATTGATAAAATCGCGCTTAATAAATGAAAATAATTGGGTTTTGTTAGGGGATAGTATTGTGATGATGTTTCTTCAATTTGTCGCAAAATGGGACTATCAGTTCTACAGTCCCACTTGGCGATAAATTTGGCGATTTTTTAAGTTATCGCTAAATTGACGAAAATGTCGCCCAACCTTCCATGGAGATCGCATTATTCAGACGATATGATTTCCATCAATTTATTTGAAGTAAATGTTATCATGTCGCTTAGCAACGGATCTAGTGTGTTATGCGGCATACGATTTTATATTAAATATTTTCCGATTTGAATAATAAAAATATATATATAAAATAAATGTCATTGACATTGCATTTTTGACTGGATAATATCAATTACGGCCTTCAGGTTTAAACGTTATTATAATTGATATTTTCGGGGACTGTTGATTCAGGGATTATTGATATTTTCAAGTTATTATGCCATTGTTTTATTATTACGAAAATTGTTGAAACTCATATATAGTACGTTGTACGAGTAATCTTCCACAAATGCATTATATCTCCTAATCTACGAGAATATAAGTGGTACAGGTATATTGGCATATATTTTGATATATATTGGCATATATTGGAATCAATTACGACCTTCTGGTATAAAGAATACGAGGATTATTGATATTTTCAATTTATTACGTCATCTCTTTTATTTTGGCAAATATTTTTGAGACTCATATTGTAATACGGGTAATCTTCTACTAACACACTGGCATATTTTCTAATCTGCGACAATATAAGCAGTACGGGGTTGCATATATTGATTCAATTCCTTTTTTTTGTAAATTTGCTTACAAAAGGGGCCAGGATGTTTTATTCTTCAGATCTGCCCATGAAGATAATTTTGCATAGTGAGAACAGATATTCTTAAACTTCTCTTTAGGAGCAATAAATTTAATATTTTAACAGAATTTGCAGATGATTGCGAATTATAAGTTTCTTTATATTATATACTCCGTACGAAGAACGGGTCTGCTGCTAGTCTATATATATAAAATTGAAAATCTGTTTGTCCAATTATCACGGGAGAACTGCTGAACCGAATTTGATGAAATTTTGTGGGTAGTCTGGAAATAGACGAACTTAAAATTTAGTCCATGTCTGGAGTTTCTAAGATCAGTGATTCTCGAGATATTAGTAAAAAACAAAATTTTTGTTTGTCTCCCCATCTCAGTAGAACGGCTAAATCGAATTTGATGAAATTTTGTGGATAGCCTAGAAATGGCCCCCCCATAAATTTGGCCCAAGTTTGGCCAAGTTTAATCTTCTACAAATACACGGGTATATCTCTTAATCTACGAGAATATAAGTAGTACAGGTATATTGGCATATTTTTTGATATATATTGGCATATATTGGAATCAATTACAACCTTCTGGTATAAAGAGTACGTATATTATTGATATTTGCAATTTATTGCGTCATCTCTTTTATTTTGGCAAATATTTTGAGACTTATGTTGTAATACGGGTAATCTTCTACTAACACACTGGCATATTTTCTAATTTGCGACAATATAAGTAGTACTGGGTTGCATATATTGATTCAATTCCTTTTTTTTTTTTTTTTTTTTTTTTTGTAAATTTGCTTACAAAAGGGGCCAGGATGCTTTATTCTTCAGATCTGCCCGTGAAGATAATTTTGCATAGTGAGAACATAAATTCTTATACTTCTCTTTAGGAGCAATAAATTTAATATTTTAACAGAATTTGCACATGATTGCGAATTATAAGTTTCTTTATATTATATACTTCGTACGAAGAACGGGTATGCTGATAGTATTAAATAATCTGAACCGAAGATGAAAAATATGAAGTGCTAACTTACGATACTTCTACGAACGATTAGACAGACACACTCCCGAAATCGACAGAATGGTAGATGCTGTTTTTCTAGAGTCTGCTATTTGATAGATCGGGGCAATCTCTAGTATGCGATTCTTCAAAATGGAAGTTGAGAAATATAGGACATAAATTAAAATCAGGAAAAAGTAGAATTATAATAGAATAATAATAAATAATATGTAGAATCCTCACACATACACACACATGCACACACATATATATGTATATATATATATATATATATATATATATATATATATATATATATATATATATATATATATATACACTGAAGAGCCAAAACATTATAACCACCTGCCTAATATCGTGCTGCTCCACTTTTGGCATTCAAAACAGCTGCAACCCGCCATGGCATGGATGCCATAAGTCCTTGGTAGGTGGCTGGCGACAGATTGTTCCAGATGTGCAAGCAACGATCCCGCAACTCCCGGGTATTCCAGGGCGGTGGTAATTGAACTCTGAGCTGCCGTTCCATAACATCCCAAATGTGCTCTATGGGATTAGGTTCCGGCGAGTTATGCGGCCAGGACAGCAACTGAAATTCATCCGCAGGCTCCTCGAACCACTGTAGCACAATTCCGGCCTTCTGACAGGAACGTTGCTTTGCTAGAAGACTCCATTCCCGTTGGGGAATACTGATGCCATGTAAGGGTGCAACTGGTCAGCAATGATGTTAAGATAGTCTACAGTTTTCATATTGTGTTCCACCACAACCAACGGTCCCAGCGATGCTCATGAGAACGTTCCCCAAACCATAACACCGCTACCTCTGGCCTCTTTATGACCCGCGATACATGTGTCGAGGAACTGTTTACCTGGAAGATGGCGTACTCTGACGCCACCATCCCCTTGATGATCGTGAGTCATCCGACCAGGCAACTCTGTTCCATTGTTCAGTCATGATGTTCCCGGGTTCACTGGAGGCGTAAATTGCAATGACGCTTGATTAACGGAGGTATATGAGAGGAGCGTCTGTTGGGGAGTCCCAAATCCATCAGAGTCCGCTGAACTGTGTGTTCCGAAACACTTCTAGTGGGACCTGCATTGTAATCGGCAGTCAGTTGAGCCACTGGCTGTCGCCGACTTTGCTTCACCAAGCGGGACAGCCTCCAACATCCAGTTTCGTTGATGATGCTTGGACGTCCAACGCCTTGCCGTCTATTACTGGTTTAGTCGCCATTTATCCACTTTTCATAGGTCCTAATTACGGCAGCTCGAGAAAACCCGATGAGCCGTGCAGTTTCGGAAATACTCGTTCCCAGCTTTCGGGCCATCACGACCTGCCCTCGATCGAACTCGCCTATTTCAACAGCCTTACCCATCACACACACACGGAAGCAATAGAATGGTGCCTCAGAATCACCGGTAGCCGTTAAATATCATTACCACCTGCTCACATGCCCTCCGAGTTATCCAGGCAAGTCCACTCGCACACAGTGGGGGTGGTCATAATGATTTGGATCTTCAGTGTACATATAGACAAGTACTTCCTCCCAGCTACATCTTCTTAATGGATTGCACTGTGGAACATACACATACAGATTTAACTCAATTGTCGTCTGCACCATCAATAAGTGACACTGTATCTCACTAATGTTATTATGCCTTGCGTTTACAAAACTTGATTAACTTTTGGGACAATTAAAGATAATGCTTTGCCAATATTAGCTAAAATTGCGATAAATATTTATGACGTACATGTAGAAAAACCTTATACCAGATCTTAAATTCTTTCGAACTTGACGTTGAGCTTCAAAAGTAAAGAATGAAAAAGTGCATTTTGGGGAGCACAGGGAAAGTTTTTGACTGGTACACAATAAGTGACGATGACAGTTCATCCGTGCTTGACTGCACACTCCTGTGTACTGAGGATTGTCGTCAATAATATTTCTGAAGCTTACTAGCTTACTTGATCTTACGGTATTAGCTTTCTTTTTCATTTTATAAGCATGCGTAACTCACATTTAGATTCAAACAGTGATGTATGGATTTGATCGATTTTATAATACAATTTCTATATTGCATATAGAAATAAATAATTATTAAGTACATAGTTCTGGATGCTAATCCACACGTCCATAACTTCTACATTTATTCAGCTTTTAAAATAGTGTTTTTTACATTTTGTCTGTTCCTTATTTATAATTAGTAGAGTAACTTGTGCACAAAATAATATATATATATATATATATATATATGCTAATATTACAGACTATATATATATATATGCTAATATAACATATATATGTTAATATTACATATAAGCTAATATTACAGAAAATTTAGGCATTCTGTTACAATAGCAAATCTAAAAGCAAACTTTTATGTATAATTCTAAAATTATACAAAATATTCACATGAAGTTTGGCGTTAAGCTGCCTCGCATCATCGAACAGTACAATATCCAAATGGTAGGTTACAAATCTCATAAAACATAAAGAAACCCAAGAAAGGGAACAAGAAAAAGGATTTTTCCTTATTATCTTTCTTGGGTTTCTATATGTTTTATCAGGTTTGTAATTTACCATTTGGATATAATATATATATATATATATTATACCCTTTTGAAAAAAAACGAAGCTCCCCTAAAATATAATTCGATCATCTCGAAATTTCACATACAAATTCCTTTGTACCAAGTATTCAAATAATTAAATTTGCAAGGTCAATGAGTGTTAACTTTGGTCATAGCCAGCGTTTCTACCGCACAACTAGCATCCCACACAACAGATTAAAAAGGTGGACGGTTTACCTTTACTCGTTATCAGTGTTGGAGTTCCATGGAGACAAAACCAATAATGCTGTCACGACGTTGCCGAAAACCTTATAAGCAATTAGACGAGTTTGAAAGTGTCATATAGTCGGAATGCGTGAAGCTGGTTGCTTATACCGAGCAATAAGCCGCCACCTGCACCGAATGGACACTGTTGTGCAAAGGTGCTGGCAGCAATGGTTGCTGCAAGGAACTCGTCGGCAGATTGAAAGCTCTGAAAGGCCAAGGTGCACGAATGCGAGGCAAGATCGGACGATGGTGGAACAGGTCCGAACTGGCCCAACGGCATCATTGTCCGCCATCCAACGTGCTACAGGTTCTTCTGTGCCATCCGTGGTACCTTTCAACATCTCACGGGGCTTGGTTGATGCGGGGTTATTCTCACGGCGACCTTTAAGACATCAGCCCATAATCCCACAATATCGACAGAATCGTTTGGAGTGGTGTCGTAGCCGAGCATCATGGCTGGCAGCAGACTGGCATTGCATAGTGTTCAGCGATGAATCACGCTTCAGTCTTTTAGCAGATGACCATCGGGTACGTATGTGGAGGCGCCAGGGCCAACTGTTTTAATCAGCCTTTGTTTTCCACAGGCAGACAACCATTACCCCTGATGTGATGGTGTGGGGTGCTACCTCTTATGACAGCAGGTCGCCCTAGTCATCCTGCGTACAACTTTAACAGTTCAACGATATGTTGATAAAATCCTGCGGCCGTTTGCGTTACCCTTCATGGCACGTTATTCTGGGGCCATTTTCTAACAAGATAATGCCACGCCACATCCGGCTCGCATATTTGTGGACTATCTCCGTGCTGTTGATACTGTTGCTTGACCAGCAAAGTCACCAGACCTTTCGCCAATCGAGCATGTATGGGATATGCTAGGCCGCCAGATTCGGGCATACCGAAATGTAGCAGATCTGGAGCAACAATTGAGGAATGCCTGGCAGAATGTATCGCAGGATAACAGTATGAAACTTTATCACTCCTTACCTAGACGTATACAAGCATGCATTTCCACGAAGGGGTGGGGGCACCAATTACTGATTTGAAAATTCAATGTGCAATTGATAACCATTAATGGGTCCTGCGGCCTTGATGTTGTTATAATTTCATTACCTGTGTATGGGTTGTGCGTATATTTAAATTCAATAAAAATAGGAACTTTCTACATGGGGCTTCGTATTTTTTGCAAAAGAGTGTATATATATATATATATATATATATAAATAAATAAATATATTTATATATATATAAATATATATATATATATATATATTTATATATATATATAAATATATATATATATATATATATATATATATATGTATATATATATATATAAATATATATATATATATATATATATATATATACAGGGTGATGACAAAAACACTTTGCCGATATATGAGTCTAGCGATCAATCATACCGTCCAAAGAAATGGAAAGAAGTTTTGGATGCAGGTATTTTAAGGTGTGCGCTCAAGACTGATGTGAAAAAACAACAGTCCTGTTCTCACAGTTAGGGTTGCTGTGACACAATTTCGAAATTTTAAAATGGCAACACCTACTTTTTTATTGGAATATGATCTTCACAGTGAAAAAACCATAAATGGCGTTTAAACGGTACTTGCAGCACAAAAAACACCGGCGCACGGTGGAGACTTAGAAAACAACCATAAAGGACAGACTAGCGACAGGAAAACAAAACATTTTCTTGTGTTTCACAAATTTTCCACGTGTCCGCCTTCACACACGATGACACTTTGCATGCTTCAGATGGTTGCTAGCACTGAAGCAGGTACCATGGCAAGAAGAATCTGTTGAACCTCACATGTGATGACATCTTTTAAATCAAATAGAGTTTGCGGATTGCCTGCATACACTTTGGATTTCACGTATCCCCACAACCAGAAATCCATTGGAGAGAGGTCGGAGGACATTGGGTAGTCACGGAAACATGAAATGGCGGGAGATAATTCTGTCACCAAACTGTTGTGTCAATAAACGTTTCACAGAAGACCACACATGTGGAGAAGCGCCATCTTGCATCCACACGAGTCAGATAGGATATTTCGCTGTTGTAATTGGGGAATGACGTAATTGGTCGACATTGCTTCATAGCGACCACTCGTTACCGTACACGTGTGTAGACCTGCGACAGTAACCTATTTAAAAAAGTAAGGGCCTAGGATGAAGGTGCTTGTTATCCCGCACCTCACAGTCACTTTTGCTTGGCGTAACGGAAGTGAGACCACATCATGGGGATTTTGTTCAGCCCAGTGCACGCAGTTCTTCGAATTATCGTTACCAGCCAATGAGTGTATGCATCGTCCGTCCACAGAATGCGTAAAGGTCATCTGTTATCATCGTCATATCGGATGAGGAATTCATTAGCAAAATCTAAATGTAGTTGGTTATCACTTGTTTGCAACATGCTGGCACCGATACGGAAACATGTGGAGAACAGAGCGCAGAATCTTGCGGACCGTAGAATTCGGCAAGTCCAGCACGCGCGAAACACCTTCGCTTATCGTCTCATGCACTTCTGCAACAACCTCGGCAGGAACGAAAGGTCGTCCAGGCCGATATCGATCGCATGTGCAACCACTTTCCCACTTTCTTCAAATTTGCGGAACAAGTTCCGTATAGCTTGTACAGAACACGGGCCTCGTCGCAGCCGACGGTTAGTTCTGTAGACACGCAAAGCCTCTGCGGCATTTTGCCAATGCAGGTAATAGAGCTTTACCATTTCATCTCGTTGTTTCACCGTAAGCG